>SDVV010005581.1:0-19096 GCA_016164225.1 Gammarus roeselii | reverse complement strand
GTGCAGGACCTGACCAAATCAACCAAGCAATACATCTTGTTCATGAGAGAATTTACATTCACCTGTCCAAACTTCAAAGTAAAATGATGCACCTCGCCCCCTCAAGCAACCCCTTCTGCGCGCCATGTGGGCGGCTGCAGAAGGAAAGGTTGCGAGTGGTGGAACGAGGAGGTTGAACTGGCGGTGGAAAGGAAAAGAGGAGCGTTTGAGGAGTGGTTGCAGGGAAAGTCTGTAATGGCATATGAAGGCTATAAAGAGAGGAGAAACGAGGTGAAGCGGGTGGTGAGGAAAGCCAAATGGGACGCTGATGCCAGGTGAGGCAGACGGTTGTGCCAGAATTTTGAGGAGAGCAAAAAGATGTTCTGGAAAGAGGTGAAGAGAGTGAGAAAAGGTGAGACCGGAAAGTAGGAAATGGTGAAAGATGGAAACGGCCAGTTGTTGTTGGAAAGTGGTGATGTACGGAAGAGGTGGGCCAAGTATTTTGATGAGTTGTTGAATGTCGAGGATGACAGAGAGACTGACTTGGTTGCATTGGGTTGTGGTGTTCGGATGCCAGTTTTGGGAGAGAGACTTGTTGCGGACATTACCAGGAAAGAGGTGCACCAGGCGGTGGAGGTAATGAAAGCAGGGAAAGCCCCTGGTTTGGATGACGTTGCTACCGAGTGCCTAAAAAAGGGTGGTGTAACGATTGTCGAATGGTTGGTGAGGTTACTGAACTTGTGTTTTGTGGCAGGCGTGCTACCAATTGAATGGCGCTATGCCTGCACTGTTCCGCTGTATAAGGGCAAAGAAAATAGAAATGAATGCTTCAACTCGAGAGGTATCAGTCTGTTAAGTTTGGTTGGTAAGTTGTACGGGAGAGTGCTGATCAAAAGGATTAGAGACTTCACGGACTGCGCAATTGGAGAGGAACAGTGTGGTTTTAGGAGTGGTAGAGGGTGCGCCGGTCAGATTTTTACAGTAAGACAGGTATGTGAGAAGTACCTTGCAAAGAGAACGGACGTGTTCTGGGCTTTCATGGATTTCGAGAAGGCATACGATAGGATTGACAGGGAAGCGCTGGGGAGGGTGTTGCATTTGTATGGAGTGGGCGGACATTAGTTGAAAGCGGTGCCGAGTTTCTAAGTTGGCAGCCGAGCATGTGTCAGAGTGGGAAGCGAGGTGAGTGATTGGTTTTCAGTGGAAGTGGGACTGAGACAAGGCTGCGTAATGTCTCCCTGGCTAATCAATATCTATATGGATGGAGTGGTCAGGGAGGTGAACGCGAGTGTGCTGGGTCGTGGCTTGGAACTGTTAGAAGCGAATGGGCGGAGTTGGCAGCTGAGCCAGTTGCTATTTGCTAATGATACGGCCCTGGTTGCGGATACAGAGGAGAAGCTATGTAGGCTAGTGTCTGAGTTTGTCGACTGTGCGAGAGGAGGAAGCTTCGAGTGAATGTGGGTAAGAGTAAAGTAATGAAATGCTCGAGGACTGTTGCTGCGAGCAAAATTAGTGTCCCATTAAATGGAGAGCTCTTGGAGGAAGTTTAGTGTTTTTAATATCCGGGCTCCCATGTGGAGATAACTGAACTAGTGGAAACTGAAGTGAAGGAGCGAGTGAAGAAGGGGTGTAGAGTGTTGGGTGCGCTGAAGAGTGAAATGAGCTGCATGACGTTGGGAATGGAAGCAAAGAGAGGGTTGTATGGAGTGTGTTGTTGTCCTAACTGTGCTCTACGGAGCTGAGACTTGGGAGGTGTGAGCAGAGGAGAGAAGAAGATTGATTGTTTTCGGGAAGAAATGTTCGAAGAGCATGGCTGGAGTAATGCTGAGAGACCAGTTCACCAACGACGTGGTTCGTACAGAACAGGGATGTTGAAGAAGTTGGAGAACAGAGTGGATTTGCGTGTTCTGAGATAGTTCGGCCACATGGAGAGGATGGATGAAGGGAAATTGATGAATAGGGTGATGAATGCGGAGGCGAGTGGTCGCAGGCCTAGAGGTAGACAGACTGAAGTTTGGATGGATGGATGGTGTGGGGCAGGCGTTAGGAAGGAGATACATGAATGTGGAGGTAGCGAGAGAGCGTGCAATGAACAGGCTTGAGTGGAGAATGGTTGTGAATGGTTGATTTTGACGTTGCTGTGATGTGCTTTTCCGCCCTTGGCAACCCGTTGTCGGGATGGTCGTGGGTGGGGGAAGGGGGATGCGGCCATCATGACGCGGCGGGGGTATAACAGTGAAATCTGTCGGGCCCTGCTGCTGACAACGGATCCTTGGACTACACTCGTCACCCAGAGTGTTTGTTGCGGGGATACCGGCCGCACCCTTTAGCACATATTGGTTAAGTTGTGTGAGTGTGAGCGTACGGGGGTGTGAGGTGCGGCTTGCCGTCGGTCACCCCCCTTTCTGGGGGATGTGGCCTAGTGTCTGTATCTGTACCAAAGGAATTATTTATTTTTAATGCTATATCAGCCGTAGAAGGATTTAGTCCCAAATAAGGGGTATACCTTTGCTTTCTACGCTCTATAACGACAGAGAAACATAACTATCGTAGCAGATGAGTTTAAATTTTTGTTGCCGGTTGAGGAGGGAAGGGAGGAAGGGGTCAAGAGGCCGCCTCTGCCTCTCCTGAAACCTCCACAGCACTGCAGACCAGTTGTTTCAAAACCATATACAACATTTCCTCTCTCGTCGAGGCATGTGGGTTCTATTCCCCTCAGGAGGAGCCCATCGGTTGGTAAGATAACGTATGATCAATTCACAACAGATCATATTTCAGCTAAATGGTTGTTTTTTCGAAGGTAGCTGAGAAGCAGTTCCGCACTGAATTACCATTGAAAGAACTCGGTAAGCATTAGGCGGAGTGTATTGGAAGGGTCCAGGAATCGGCTCCTGGAAAAGTGTGTGTCGACATTTAGTCCAGGTTGGGCCCTCTGCTAAGACATGGGCTATTGTTAGAAAGACTAAACAGTCCATCTAGTATGGGGGGTGGTATCGCCTCCATTAGGTGTCTGTGTGTTAGTTGACTATGTCCAATTCTCAAACGGCGTAGAGTTATCTCAGTCCGCCGAGACGTGTCGAGCCAAATTCTCTTTTCAAATGTTTAGTTATTTATTAGCTACTGGTCGTTTAAATCCCCAAGTTTTGGTATGTGCGTGAGTGCATGTGAGGTGAGTGATGTGTGTCGCTGTCTGCCACCCGCATTCTGGGTATTTGGCCTTGCGTCTGTATCTGTCTGTTGAACCTGCTACCTAAACTTTGATTAGAGGGTTGCCCGATTTTTCGGGTCTCTTTCCCAAGTAGGGGCGCTCTTTGAAATCAGACTAAGTATCGTCATAGAATTAACTTGGGCTGCTAGCTACTTGGTCATTCAAGTGGTAAAAACTTATAATGGTGCAGATAGGGAGTAACTGTTTTTATCGCTAATATGAACCGAGTATGTTGCACAACCATAGAGACATTCAAATCTTCCATCCATCGGTGGACAGATGCTAGGCCGAATTTTCTTGTAGGGGGGGGGGGGGTGGCCAACGGCAAGGCTCACCTCACACTCCTATTCTCTCAAACTCAACCATTTTGCGTTTAAGTTTCAGGCCGGAAGACCCCGCTACACACTCGGGGTCATGAGTGCGGTCCAAAGTCAGTGTGAGCCGCAGGGCTCGACAGTGTGACTGGTTTACTCCTGCCGCATCGTGGTGACCGCCTTTCCCCCCTCCCTCCACCACTTGACCATCCCGCTCCTCAACGAGACGTCACAAGTGGGAAAGGGAAAGCACATTAGGGGAAGTATCATAAATTCACAACAATTTTCCACTCAAGACTATTCAATGCTCGCTCTCTCGCTACTTCCACATTCAAGTCAGTTCTTCCCAACGCCTGCTTCAGACCATCCATCCACCCTAACTACGGTCTACCTCTAGGCCTACGTCCACTCACCTCCGCCTTAATCACCCCTTTTTCACCGATCTTCCTTCATCCATTCTTACCATGTTCCCGAACCATGAGACTCAGAACACGCGAATCTACTCTGTTGTCTAATTTTTTCACCATCCCCGTTCTAATTTGAACTATGTCGTTACTGATCCTGTCTCTCAGCGTCCTCCCGGCTATGGCCATCAAACATTTCATCTCGAAAACATTCAACCTTCTCTATTCTGCTCGTACCGCTCCCCCGCCCTAGTCTCAGCTCCGTGGTGCACACTTGGGACAACTACACCTTTATACAACCCTCTCAGTGTATCCATTCCAACGTCCTACATCTCATTACACTCTTCTGTGCCCCCAACACTTCACACCCTTCCTTCACTTGCGCCTGCACCTCGGTTTCCACTACTTCAGTCTTCCCCACATGGGAGCCCAGATACTTGAAACACTGAACTTCTTCTAATATCTCTCCATTTAGGAGGACACCAATTTTGCTCGCATTGACATTCCTCGAGCATCTAATTACTTTTCTTTTACCCACGTTCACTCGAAGCATCCTCCTCTCGCACACTCTACCAAACGCCGACACAAACCTACACAGCTTCTCCTCTGAATCCGCCACCAGTGCCGTATCATCCGCGAACAGTAACTAGCTCAACTACCAACTCTGCCCATTCGCTTTCAACAGTTCCAAGCGACGACCCAATACACTTGCATTCACCTCCTTGACCACTTCCTCCATGTAGAGATTGAGCAGCCAGGGAGACATAATGCAGCCTTGTCTCAGACCCACTTTCACTGTAAACCAATCACTCACCTAGCTCCCCACTTTGACGCATGCGCTGAGCTAATATTATAACTTTTGTTTCTCTGTTCCCTCTATAAAAAGCTTTTTTTCCTAATGAGTAAGAGCCACATGGTTTGCGTTGAGCTTCTGCTTTTATTCGAATGAATCCTGAAGAGGAAACATTACAGAGACGTTTCTACGAGATAATCTTGATAACATCCGATGAACGTAATTTTCGACCGATTAAGACCTTTGAGTCTTATAACCTTACTCGGGAATCTCGAAACTTTCAAGTTCCTCGACTGTCCTCGAGTTTTTAGGACAAAGAAACTTTCTCCGCTTGGCGGCGCGGGGCATCTTGCGCTTATCGGTCTGAATGTCTTCCAGGTACCGGGTGGCGCGCTCGCCCGTCTGCCGGCTGAAACCCCCAACCCCCTTCCTTCCTATATAAGCGTGAGCTGGCCTGTCTCATCATTCATGAGGTCAAGCGAAGTTGCTTCTCGTAAGGAGACGTTTGTGTGTAGATAAGATAGCAGGGGAAATAGGAGGTCCCATAAGGCTCTTACTCATTACAGAGAAATAGTTTCTTATCGAGAGAATCGAGATAACTAAAGTTATATTCACTTCCACTCGTAAGAGCCATATGGTTTGCATAAAAAATACCATCATGTAGCGCAAGCTGGCCAATGCCAGAAGGTCGATAGATCGGCTGCATCTTAAACCGGATGTTCCCAAAGAAGCGCTTGCCATGGAAGGGAAGGATAACACATTTGGATAAATGGTGGTAATTACTCAACATATTGACGGATAAGAATTGTTCGACAATAGAGAAAAGATAGGTCCTAGCGAAAAACTAATATGCGGGCCCTGAACATGAGGGTCCAAATAATACTGAAGTATGGGCACATACAAATATGGCGTTGTGGCAACGGCAGTGAACATACTCGCTCGACGCGGCCAAAAACAATGTGCGAGCCGTGAGCATGAGCAACCAAAGAGTAGTTACATAATCAATACATTTTGCCCTCCAGAGAAGGTGGGTGAACCGTCCGGTAGGCAATAAATTCTAAATATACCAGGACCAACAATGTGTACAATAGCTATCTCCTATGGTAACAAGAGTTGTACTGCAAGTAGGATAAAGGGAATACATATTTCGAAATGCCTAATCTGAAGGTTTTGCGTGGAGCGTCGCCGCACGCGTTGGTAAGATAATGAAGTACGTACTCTATGCTACGTAGAGGAGGTGCTGGCCGCAGCGGATGCGGTGTCCGAAACGTATGAGGCGAGAAGGACCATCTACCTGGTTCCCAAGAAGACGCCAGGTTAGTTAGGCTTCTCTACTGTGAAGAGGTATTTGTGCACGAATACGTGTGGCGACCTCAAAAACGCTTCGGATATGATGTCTTGAAGCGTCCTTGTGTCCAAGCGAGAGACGAGGCATACTTACGGACATCGCGTAAGCTTCAGCAAAGGCATGCGGTGTGGCCTCATTGATAAGCGAGCAGATGTAGTGCCTCACCGATGACGCCCTGAGAGGCTTGCCGGAAGTAGGATGGATGAACAAAAACTCATTGTGTGATGGACATCATGCTATGTAGGCTTTGAATGCGACGATAGGGCACATGCCGTGTGCCCGTCAGTGAGGCGATGGAAATGAGCGGTGGTGTGTGAACGAGGGTCTGGTTTTTGTACAGAAACTTGCCGACGGTCAGGATGAGCGCGCATGGAGGGTTCGTGGAGAAATGTAGTCCCGTACGTGACATGGCTGCAATTTCAGAAACCCTGTTGCTTGCTGCGAGCGCGACGAGAAACAGTCTTCTGAAAGAGTGCCAAAACTGACGTCGTCTGAGTATTGAAGCGAGGAGAGGCGATCATGTCGAGCACCGGCTCGAGCTTCCACCGCGGCACGAAACGTCGTTGTGGCGGATTTTCGTGAAACTGGGTGCGAGCCAGCTCATGAAAGATCGCTCCGCGGATCGTGACACCAAAGTTATGTAAGAGGGGCAAGTGAAGCGCATTCTTGTAGACCAGAACGGTACGAGGATTAAGCCGCTTCTGCTTGCCGGCGTAGTGCAGAAACGTCAAGAGGGTGGACCGGTTGATGGGCTGCACCTGCGTGACGCGTAGCTACGTTTGGAAACAAGTCCAGAAGCTTTGGTACTGGCGTTGTGTGGACTACCTGTACGTGTTAAGCAGGATGTCCGCCAGCGAGCTATTGAATTTGATTGTGAGCACAGTTTTAAAAATTGAATGCGAGATAACGCGAGAAGGGTCGGGATGTTAGAGGGACCTCCCTGCCTTCGATGCGCTGGGACACGTTGAGGGCGAGCGAGAGTTCGTGGAAAGACGCGATGACCGTGGGCCACCACAGTGCGTTGGGGTGGTCGGGGACCACGAGGACGCCGCTGTAGCGGTACGTCTCGAGTTTGTGGAGCACTTGGGGAATCAGGCTTAATGGAAGAAAGAGGTATATTTCCTTCCACTGATTCCAGTCGCATTAATGAGAATCCACTGAAGCCGCTCGCGGGTGAGGAAACGGAGCAACAAATAGTGGGAGCTTGTGGTTCCCCAGATGCGCGAAAAGGTCAATGTGCATGGTCCCGCGCAGGGCAGAGAGGCGGGAGAAGCGTTAAGGCGTCAGCGTCCATTCCGCTTCTACCGGTAGGAGACGTTAGAGCTGATCGGGCCAAACGTTCTGCGAAATCGGTAAGGTAGGTCGCGAGGAGGGAGAGGTGGTGGCTCTGGAGGATCTGTAGGAGCTGTGTTCCGAACTTCTGCAGCGCCGGGGCCTTGCTGGAGCCCAAGTGGTTCACCATGGCCACTGCCGCTCTGTTGTAGGACATCACGCGAACTGTGGTGTGGTGCCAATGAGCTCGTGCGCCCAGCGCGTGTATGATGGCCAGCTATTCCTTCGTCATAATATGGAGTTTGCTTTCCCCGGAGATCAGTGGCCGTAAGACTGCTGGTCGCTGCCACATACGGTACCCCACGCTTCGTCCGATGCATCCGTCCACAGGAGGTGCTCCGGAGGGGGCATTACACACGGGACGGTGGTATGAAGAAAGGTCTTGTCTTGCCAGTGCTGAGCTGCCTGGCGGTATGGATTGTTGTGACGGCAGGGCTTGCGGGAGAGGTATAGGGAGCGTGCTGCGAGCACCACCTCGTTGAAGAAGTGGCGAGCATAGCGTAAGTAAGGTGTGAGGAAATTTATTATGCCGAGGAAACTCCGATGCTGTCGGAGCGAGAGGGTTCCGCGGGAAAGTATCTCCTTGGCCTTGTCCCTGCAGCGGTCGATGTGTTGTAAGGCTGGGGCGATGGACTCGGCCGCGCCGTTGAATGTTACCCCTAAGAAGTCGATCTGCTTGGTGGGTTCTAGAACAGATTTCTCCATGTGGACGCGGAAGCCTAGTTTGAGGAGAAGGTCGCAGGCCGTCCGGGTGTTGCGCCGGCAGTGAAGAGCTGTCGGTGCCCAATGTAGCCCGTCGTTGATGTAGAAGTCCGCATCTATCCCTTACTTGTGGAGTAAACGCAGAGGCAGCTTCGTGACCGTTGTAAAGATTTTTGGTCCCAGGTTGAGACCGAATGGGAGGGCCAAAAAGAAAAGCAGTTGGCCTCGTAGTTTGAAGGCCAGGAACTTCTGGAACCTGGGATGAATTGGGACGTGTGGGAAGGCGTATGCGGTGGGGGTGGGACATGCGGAACGTGGATACCGGGATGTATCTGTTGAGGTCAGAGAGGTTGATCACCAGACGATATCCTCCCGAGGCCTTGAAGACCGTAAAGATGCGAGACACAAAAACAGGCTGTCAGGGAACCGCCTTGACTATGCATTTCCGCAGAAATTCAAATACGAAAGGTTCTAGAACATCCTCGCGTTGTCGGTGGGAGACCGTGTAATCGAGTGAAAGGGGATCGTGGCGTTTATTTCCAGGAGGGGCCTGTGGCGATAATGCATTTGTCCAAGGGCGTGGCCTCGGTCCAGTGCGCGAGGCGGCTCCTGAGGTTTGCCGGCAGAGCGTCAGAGTTTACGGAAGGGGGAGGCGGTCCCGCTGTCATTGGTTAGCTGTGGCCTGTGAGCAGGAGGGGGACGGTCGTTTGTGTGCCGAGGTTCGTCGACCCCCTCCGCTACCGCGACTTATCCTCCTTGGAATGTACTGGGTGTGTCCCCGGGCCCCCAGGGCAGGCGGGGGGTGGAGCCTGAAGCTTGTCGGAGGCGCACCGGAGCCCACCCGCCTCCATTGTGGTTGCCTAGCATCCTGCTGGAAAGTAGGGCGCGCCCTTGGCGGTGCGGGTGGGCCACGAAAGGAGCTTCGTGCCATTCCGCCTCGGTAATAGAGGGGATGCTGTGTGACAGCTTCTAGGTGTTGCGGGGTTCTCCGTGGTGCAGGGGAAACGAAACCTGATCTGGAGGAGCCCATGAAGGTGAGGACCTCTCTCCTGCTACGGAAAGTGTCCAGCGCTTGGCTAGCCTCTAAGATCGCCCCGTCGGTGAATAGTCGAGGCTCAAATACCGACCCTGCTAGAAGGGCGGTCCGGGTGGATTCCGGAGCTAGCCTGTCCTGCGTCTGAAGCCGAATCTGGTATCTCCACTGAGCAGCGTCGAAAAGGGGCCCCGACTATAGTTTGTGAGCGGAGCCTGTAGTGAGCTCTGCCAGACAACGCAGTGACTGAGGGGTAACTGGCGTGCCATCGGTGAGGACGGAGTCCGGATGCGATCAAGAATCCCCGTCAGTGATGTGCCGAGGATGTAGCCGCGCAGGTTTTGAGCCTCCTGTGTGCGGAGTCGGAAGTTTTTGGTACGCTCTTCTGTGGCAATGTGCTGAACCTGGAAAGCGATCGTATTCTTTGTGGCGTCGAAGTGAGCCTTCGGGAAGAGGATCGGAGCCTTCGCGAACTCCATCAGGGACTTGACTATGGGGCAGTGTGCTGTGAGCGCAAATTGCTTGTTTGACCAAGTGTCGAGGTCCTTCGGTGCCCACCCGTTGGGCAGGGTGGTATTGAATTGTTCGAGGCGTTTGGGTAGTGTATTTTGGATATGTCCTTGGAAGAACAGGCCGTCTTCTCTGACAGTCACCCCCCGATGGGAGGGTTGCTCGACCTCAGAGAAACCCTTGAGAAGCTGGAGAAGGAGCTTCTTCGAACCTGCTGGCGGCAGAAAAGTAGCTGAATCGCGGTGCTGGTTAAAGTCCACCGGAGAGAAAATGAAGTCGAGGGTCTCTCATGAATCGCGACCAGGTCGTTAGGGGGCTCTGTGGTGTAGACCTCATAGTCGCAGCTCACCAATCCCTCTGTATACGTCGCGGTGGGGGAGATACATACCACCTCTCCTCCGGGGAAGGGAGAGAGGCGGGAGGCAGTGTTTCGTCATCGGGGAGCTCCGCCGGAGCGCGCCTGGGCTGGAAGCGGGGGGTTGTGATGGTACCGTAGGGGGCTGGTGTCATGAACGCTGTCTGCACGTGAATGGAGCAATATCTTGAGCGAAGTTGCGGCTCCCTCGTCCGATGCGGTCCGCATGGACACGGAGAGAAAGCCCGGGTCCCCCGGGGTGTACTCCCGCTGGGAGTGAAACCCCTCCTGGTTGAGTGACGGCATGTCCAGCGTGTTGTCTTCCCGTATGAGGAAGTGCGCGCTGAGATCGCCGAGGGGGATGCGTCCTTTGTCGCGCATCTATGACACAGAAACCGAGGGTGAGGCAGACGCGTCCAGGGTAGGGGACTGCGAGGAGGAGGGCGTTCGTGCGAGTAAGGCTATCCCTGCCCGAGCCCCTCGACGATCGGTGAGGAGAGACGCCTTGGGTAGTCTGCTGCCGTGCTGTCCTCCTTTGCCTTCCGTTTGCTAGTCTCCGAGTAGCGAGGTGGATTGCGTTGCGTGCCTGGAAGTGTAAGGTGCCGGGAGTCAATGTGCAAAAAGTACCTTGTGTCCGATGTGTCTCTGCCAGAGTTTCTCCGTCTCACGGACCGATTTCTGATTAGGAAAGCCTCGTAGGCCCTCACTGCCTGGGGCTGCTTTCATGGCTGATAGGCGGATGGCACACCCTGCTGGCCTATACACGTGTCCCGCTAAGCAGCTGGAGTGTTTCAGGCAGATGGTATGGAAGTCGTTGCTGGGCAGTGGACAGGCACATCGGGAGCAGGTGGGCCGGGGCAAGGTGTTTCCGTCTTGTTCGGATATCAGGGAGAAAGAAGTATAAGTCTGAGGTAGAGACTTATACAAGAGTATGGGTATAACACAATATTTTCTGGAAAGAGTTTTGATCCGACCAAAATTTTTGTGATTATGTTGACAAAACATCAACAACAACAAAAATTGTTACAACAATTTTCGGTTTCTACAATTTTTGTCAAGAACTATATCGACAAATTGTAGTGTCGACAGATTGTCGTGTCAAAAGATTTGTCCCGACAACTTCACGTCTCAACAAATTTCTGTTTTGACAATGTTTGTAGAGAACTGTATTGTTGTGTCGACAGATTTCTGTCGCAACAAATTTTTGGTGAGACAATTTTTGTCTAAAACTTTATCTACAAATTGTTGTGTGGACAGATTTCAGTCTCGACAACTTTTGGTCTTGACAAATTTGTTTCGACTATTTATGTCTAGAACTGTATCGACAAATTGTCGTGTCGACAGATTTCTGTCTCGACAACTTTCTGTTTCTACAATTGTTGTAGAGAACTGTATTGACAAATTGTTGTGTCAACATTTCTGTCTTGACAACTTTTTGTTGTGACCATTTTCTGTTTAGACAATTTTTTGTTGAGAATTGTATAGACAAAGTGTCGTGTCGACAGATTTCTGTTACAACAATATTTGTAGAGAACTGTGTTAACAACTTGTCTTGTCATGGGACGCAGCTCACTGAGAGCCAATTCAGTGCGTCAGGGCAATAATTGCCAACTCCATCTGTGGCTCTAGGGGCAGTGGGTCACTCACTACTCCACTGCCCAGATTGACCGCCGCGCGCTGAATCTTACCTTTCGAGAAGGTGCTACGATCCGTCAGGATCAGGTGAGGCAGGAGTGCTCTGTATCCGAATGCATAGCGACTAATAAATGACTGGCAGGTCAGCTCACGCTTATATATTAAGGAAGGGGGTTTATGGTTGGGATTTTCAACCGGCAGACCGCCGAACGCGCCACCCGGTACCTCGAAAACATTTAGATCGATAGACGCAAGTCGCCACGCGCCGTCAAGCGGACAAAGTTTCTTTTTCCTAAAAACTCAAGGACATTCGAGGAACTTGAAAGTTTCGAGAATCCCGAGTAGGGTTAAAAGGATCAAAGGTCTAAATCGGTCGAAAACTACGTTCAACGGATGTTATGAAAATTCTGTCGTAGAAACGTGTCGGGATTGATTTCTCTTCAGGATTCATTTGACTAAAAGCAGAAGCGCAATGCAAACCATATAGCTCTTACGAGTTGAAGAGAAGAGAACTCTGTACCGTTTTCAACAGATTTTCGCCGACTTCATACACACGCAACACTCTCCACAGTGCTTCTTTGTCAACCCTGTTGTAGGCCTTTTCCAAATCCATGAAGATCAGGAACATATTTTCTCCCTTTGCAAGGTACTTGTCAAAGATTTGTCTTACTGCAAAAATCTGATCGGCACATTCTCTACCACTCATTAAGCAACACTGTCCCTCGCTAATTGCGCCGTCTGTACAATTTGTAATCATTTTGACCACTCGCCTGTACAACTTTCCGACCACACATAATTAACTAATACCTCTCGAGTTGCAGCACTCACGTTTATCTCCCTTGCCCATTGTACACCGTAACAATGCAAGCACCGGACCACGCAATCGCCAACACGCTCGTTACGGAACACATATTCAGAAGCCTCACCAGCTATTCGGCAATCGTTACCCCACCCCTTTTCAGGCACTCAGTCGCAACACCATCTAAACCGGAGGCTTTCTCTGCTTTCATCACCTCTACCGCATCCTGCACTTCTTCCCTAATTAAGTCCACCACAAGTGTCTCTCCCTAAACTGGCATCCTAGCACCACCAACCACAGCAACAAAGTCAGCCTCTCTGTCATCCTCGACATTCAACAATTCATCAAAATACTCGGCCCACCTTTTTTATACGTTACCACTCTTCAACAACAACTGGCCGCTTCTATCTTTCTCCACCTCCTCTTTACCGTTCTCTCCATTTCTCACCCATTTCACCTTTCTCTAAAACATCTATTTGTTCTCAAAGTTCTGACACAACCGTCTGCCCCACCTGGCATCCGCGTCCCTTTTGAAGGAGAAACGTGAAAGCTGGGCTCGGTTAGTAAACACTATTAATCGAAACACCCCCCTCTCCCAAGTGTGGGAAAAAAATCCGACATATCCAGGGAAAACCCGAGCGACCTAGTAAAATTTTTTCAAGTGGAGGCAGAATTTATTCTTTCCACGCGGAAATCGCAGATAAACTAGATCAGACTTTCAGCCAGATATCACAATCAACAAACTACACGGCTGCTTTCCAACGGGAAAAGGACCTGCGAGAAACAGGAACGCTAAACCTCCCTATCACATTTTTACCACTTGATCTCCAACTCTCGCATTAAGGTCGCCCAGTGCAACCACATTGAATTGACTTCCAAAATTCTCAATGCACTCGTTCAGGTCATTCCAAAATTGCTCCCTCTCCTCCTCTCGCTTCCAGGTCCATACGCAATCAAAATTACCAATTTTTTCTCGCATAACTTGACTTTCACCCACATCAATCTAGAGGACACCTCTTTTTATTTAGTAATGCTGATCGTCAGTCGATCACAAAAAATGGGCTACATCCTCACTAGCCTTTTAACAATTCAACATAAACATCACAAATGTTTAAACCTAATTGGGAGCTGGGCGGCTTCCTTAAATGGGTTCCGATTCTCGCCCTCCAAAATTATTGCATAGCATGCATTTTACCCTTGTGCTCGGTTTACACCTAAAACCAGCTCTACCGCTGCACAACACCCCGCTAGTATGCGAAGAATCGATACAATTCTTGGCCCTTGTTTGGAACCCTAAACTCACATAGCGACCCCACATTACAGCCCTGAAGGCTCGTTGCAAAAAGTCAACGGGACTTATCCTCTCAGTAACATCTCCGAAATTCGGTGCCGATATGGACACCGGCATGACGTTATTCAGAACAATAATACGCTCACGCATTGACTATGGAACAGTTCTTTACGGTTCGGCAGCCAAAACCACTCCTGAACCCCTATATTATTGTAAACAACACTCTACGTATCACAACCGGTGCGTTCCGTTCCTTGGGGTGGATGGATGATTGTTCATTTTATAGATCATTAACACTTTATTTTAGTACTTGAGTATTTCTTATATCGTGGGCTCTATTATTAATCTTTGTTTTTTTTTCACGGTGATAAATTTTGCAGCGGTCATTATATATCAAGGCTGGTTGAGACTAGGTGACCCGAAAATTAGGGTGTACTTGTGGGACCCCCGGTACTCGGGAGACCTGGCGGTTTCGGGAACCTGGGGTACTTGGAAGACCAGGAAGATTTGGGGGGATCCCCTTGGACCCTTCTGAGGCCCTTTGGGACTATCTTGAGACCCTTTGGGCCCCCTTAGAGAAATTTTGGGACCCTCTTGAGACATCTCTGACTTCTGGGACCCTTACTTTCCCCTCCCCACGCTGTAAAACCTATACAAAGTAAACTGTAAGTAGGTAAAATGCTTGAGTAGAACAATTAGCTATTACAGTCCACGTATTACTGGCACAGAGGGGGAGAGCCGCGTCGAGGCTGGTCGAGGTTCGTCGAAACCATTTGAGGCGAGTCGAGTTGGGTGCGACGAGTCGAGACCGGCCGAAATTATTCGAGACGCGCCGAGATGACCTGAGACGAGGGGACTCGAAGGATACGGGAGACTTGAGTTATTCTCCGTGACTCATCGGGCTCGTTTGGGACCCGAGAGACCTCTGCCCCCCCCCACCTCTCACACTTAGAAATGCTTGAGTAGAAAAATTAGTTATGACAGTCCACAAAGGTAAAGAAAACGTCGACCGAGCGACCCTTTTCACTCTAATTGCCGCTTCATGATGAAATACGAACGGAGTGACTAGGAACAATGGATACAAAATCGTTGGGAAACGTTTCTCACTCGACATCACGCTCAATTTTTTCACGTAGCTATAGAGTTGTTGAAGAATGGAACAATCTTCCAGCGGAGGTTGTGAACAGCAATACAATTGAAATGTTTAGGTCTCGGCTAGATAAGTTCTACAAAAAACAACGATAAATAGCTAAACCGTTCCCTTTCTTGATGTTATAAAAACAGAAATGGCCCATGAAGCTCTCAAAGACGTTCTGCTTCAGAACTTGCTATCTTGCATTCAAAAGGCAACCTAGTTTGGGCCAATAGGTCTGTTGTTGTCTTCCTACACTTGTAAACACAGGATTACCGGCGCAGAGGGGGAGAGCTGCGCCAAGGCTGGTCAAGGTGCGTCGAGATCAGTCGAAACATGTCGAGACAAGTCGAGTTGGGCGCGATGAGTCGAGAATAGCCGAAATGAGTTGAGACAAGCCGAGATAAGCTGAAACGAGGGGATTCGAGAGACCCGGGGGAGCTCGGGGGACCCGAGGACTCTGGTTAATCTCCGGGACCTATCGGGCTCTTTTGGGACCCGAGGGACCTCTGCCCCCCTTCCCACTACCCTATCCTCATATTTAAACAATAAGTGTGATGTCAATAATTTGAGTAGTTATTCAGCCCATGATGAACCAGTCCTTTCTCTAAGAAGAATATATTCCGCCATTTTTCGTAACGTGTGGACAACTTACTGACCTCACTGAACATCAATCGCGAGGCAATCAAGCCTTCATTTCCTACCGAATTCTTCAAATCAACACGCCAACTTGGATGACCAGCCCATCGCTGGTCAACCTAGATTTGCAAGTGTACCCTAAAGCATTAGCTCCAACCGCCGAGACTTCTTGAGGAAAAATACTCTGAGCACCGCATGATGGTTCCAAAATAGCTTACGGAGTGGGAGCAGCCGCCGTGTGCGGAGAAAACTCACGTTGAGTAAACCTTGCCCCAAAAGACCTCTATACTCTCTACAGAGCTGGACGCCCTCAAATTAGCTATCTCTATTACAAAAACTGACCGAATTCCTAAGTACGTCATATTTTCAGACAGTCGCAACGCTCTTCACCCAGGTGAAAACTCATCACTACAAACACTCTGCCCTCCATAAGATGCAACACGATCTATTCACAATGTCCGAGACAGGTCAAGCAGTCGAAATTTGTTAGATCCCTGGATAGGTGGGAATAAGAGGAAACGAGCTTGCAGATACCCTCGCTAAACTGGTGTCCACCCACGAAAACCATTTATCACCATACTTTACCGAGACTGGTTCCCAATCATCAACTTTCAAATAACATCACGATAGAACACTTGTGGCAATAGAGTAAACAAAAGATGCTTGCAGATTCTCTCTCGGTAGGAGACTGGGAAACCAAGTTTTTCAACAGAAGAGACCAAGTGTTCACCAACCGCAAATGCAGGGGACACACGTGGATAACTCACAACCACCTAACGGATGTAGACATAGGACCGGACGCGCCACCATGTCACTTTTGCCACCAGGTGTCAATCATTGTGAAACACTTACTGATGGACTGCAATGCGCTCACAGTAGCCCGACGAGCCTTCTTAACCCCCGTGCCACCTTCAAAGCCTGCTTATTGGCCTAACCTATTGGAAGAATACTAATAGCCTTCGCAAAACATGTCGGACTATATGAGCTGTTTAAAACCATCCGCGGTTGAATCTTCCCTGTTCTTGAACACTCCTGCCTGCTTGTATATCACAGCTTAAGCCTCTACTCAACCTCGTGCATAAAGGTGTGCGAACTTACCAGAATTGATGGTTCTTTGCGCCCTACGGGGGAGCGTGCAATGACTCGCGTTGAGGCCCTGGTGGAAATGATCAAATCAAATTTTACCTGAAATCTAACTTGTTGTGAATCTGTCATATTTGTATCTTATATGCCGATAGATCCTTTCCGGAGGATCACTGTTTCTAACTATTTTCTATTAAAGACTTCCTTGACCTCTCCTTCAGTTGTTGTTATTTAAACATGCCATGAGTAGGAACAATCTCCGAAGCCTACTGGGAAGATTGAGATGACTCGCGTTGAGGCTTGGTTTGAGATGAGGCCCAAATCAAACAATGTCCGATGATACGATGACTTGATGCAGCACTAGTTGTTGGTTTGACATTCAGTGCCAGAAGAACATTGACTCCAGCGCACTAGAAAGCCATGTCACTCGAATGTAATTCAATGTAGCTAGTGATAGTTGAGGTGACATAGACCTCGCTTATAAGGGCGTTAATTCTTTGACGTCAGGAAAGGCTTCCGGCCTATAAAAAAGTTTGCTGCGCCAATCTAAAGTTCCAGGGCGTTGGGTTGCACGCTAGTCATCGGTGTCACGATCGTGAAGTTAACCCTATTTATTATCATTCTATTGATTGAATCTTCTTTTTCAACAGGCTGACATCTGGGCCTTAGGCTGCATATTGTTTTATCTATGTTTCCTAAAGCATCCTTTTGAAGACTCCGCTAAATTAAGGTGAGATTGTCTCTTCTGTTTGTTTGACTGATGGTGCTTAAATGTCCTGCATGCATAAAGATTGTTGCCAGATCTTTTACATTTCTATGACAGTTCCTTTTTTCTCATCTCCGTCAGAATGATCTCATTTGCTGCGTCTCTTATTTGATTATGCAGACCTTTTTTTTAATTATATTTAGTAAGCAGTTGGATTGTGCACAACCAAAAGGCGCTGTTCTTGTATAAGTCGTCATTAAACGTCACAAAGGACTGAAAGTAAGAATTCTCCAATGCTTTTTCCAGCTTGGTTCCGTTTTGTTTCATCCTTACACAAAGAACACTAAATTGCAACTAGTATATATGTGAAAATAAAGTTTTCTTCATTTCACCCGTTTATTTATCCCTACTCCTCGCAGAATAATGAACGGCAATTACAGCATCCCTCCGCGGGACGGCAAGTACGACTGCCTGCATTCACTGATGCGAGGCATGCTTACCGTCGACCCGCGCCAGCGCTACACTGTGGCCGACGTGCTCGAGCGACTCGCCGCAGTGGCTGAGGCCAAGGGCTTCAACATGAAGAGGCCTCTCGACATCAGGCTCGCATCTATTGATTGCTCCACTCCCGGTGTGTGCCCCTCCCTCCCTCTGAGGTTGTTCCACGGTACCCTTGCTAGGCTTTGCTCGTTCCGGTACTGAAAGCTGCCTAATTACCTAACATCGTTTTAAGCTCGTGCTTTTCAAGTAGCTATTTACAAATATATTTTTAGACCACGAGATAGACATTCGTATTTTTTTTTACTTAACATCCTTTTTATTTATTGGAAGATTTTGACTCCTGCAGATTGGGCGTCCGCGTTTGCTGCTCAGTATGCATGAGTAATCCTCAGTAGTCACTCTGTGCCGATGTTGATTGATTTGCTATCACCCAGTGGTTTTTATATTCTTAGTTTATGCACAAATCTGAAAAGAATCCATTTATCAAATGTACAGTACTTGGGGAAAAAGTATCTTGCATTTTAGCTGTAGCGTCCTAGTCATTTTAGCATATCTACAGTTGTTGAGTAATCTCAAGAGCTCTATACCAAACTATCTCATGAAATTGAACTAGAAGTAAAATATTTATAGTTCAAATCCGTGGATACGGCTTAGCTGTTTTTGAAAATGATAGAATTGTTGAGTGAGAGGCAGTACAATTCAGACTCCTCTGATTCCGTTGGACCTGCCGGCAGTGAATGAAGAGAAAATATTGTAATCATACATGTATGGCAAACTCAAGTATTTGATGGACATTACAAGCAGTTTCCAAACCACAGTGCACCAGCCACAGAGCAATGGAGGAGGAGGCGTTAGGAGTTTATGGGCCGGGGCCAGCGGGTCGCCTCACCCTCCTTCCGGCCCCTCTCAACCGCCCCCAGCAGTGCCCGACCGTCCGATACCTCCTTCACAGCAGACACAGTACAACAGGAACACGCAACAACAACAACAACAACAACAAGGTTTGTAAAGTGTAATTGTACAGTTAGATAATAATCAGGATGACTACTGGCGTGAAACAGGAAAATCTCAAGGAATTGGTTGATAACACGGAAATTCTATCATATTTTCTTATATTTATTTTTACCTGAATAGTACCATCTGTGTATTACTGTTTAAAGACCTGAACGACTGTATAAGATGGTTTTACAAGACTAACAATATTGAATCGTTTCATCCATTATTTCATCAGTTGAGGGGCTAGTGATGTCCTATAACTCCTTGGTGAATGAAACCTTATTATTTGAGAATGTGGTATTTCATCTACAAGTGTTTATTGATGATCCCATGTAT
>SDVV010005580.1:0-19098 GCA_016164225.1 Gammarus roeselii | reverse complement strand
TATATGTTGGTCGCTATCGCAACTAATTTTTTTCTTATAGCTGGAACAGCAGGTCGAATAATTTACGCGCACCTACATAAATTCACTTCAAAACTAATTTTGTACTCGACTCGTTACATTCCATTTGTCGACTCGTTACATTGTATTCATTGACTCGTTACATTATATTCCTTGACTCGTTACATTTTGGTCGTTGACTTGTTACATTCCATTCGTTACATTATATCCGTTAATTTGTTACATTCCATTCTTTGGCTCGTTACATTATATTCGTTACATGTGTTGACTCGTTACATTCTATTAGTTGATTAGTTACATTCCATTCGTTGACTCGTTACATTCCAGTGGTTGTTTCGTTCTATTATATTAGTTGACTGGTTGCGGTCTATTCGACAGCCCGTTACATTGCAATCGTTGACTCGTTATACATGATACGTGGATTAACAGCTGTGTATGCCTTATAGTGTAGTGATGAAACATTAACAGCTGTATATGCCTTATAGTGTTGTGATGAAACATTAACAGCTGTATATGCCTTATAGTGTTGTGATGAAACATTAACAGCTGTATATGCCTTATAGTGTTGTTATGAAACATTAACAGCTGTATATGCCTTATTGTGTTGTAATGAAACAATAACAGCTGTATATGCCTTATAGTGTTGTAATGAAACCTTAACTGCTGTATATGCCTTATAGTATTGTAATGAAACATTAACAGCTGTATGTGACTTTTAGTGTTGTAATGAAACATTAACAGCTCTTTATACCTTATAGTGTTGTAATGACACATTAACAGCTGTATATGCTATAAGTGTTGTAATGAAACATTAACAGCTGTATATGCCTTATAGTGTTGTAATGAAACATTAACAACTGTATATGCCTTTTAGTGTTGTAATGATACACCAACAGCTGTATATGCCTTATAGTGTTGTGATGAAACATTAACAGCTGCATAAGCCTTATAGGGTGCAATGAAACACGTCCAACTGTTTCATGGAACCGAATAACAGGCGTGGGGAACGATACGCATCTATCTCAAATGTTTACGCTAGTAATGCAGCAATATCTTGTCCTTAAACGTTTATTTATTGTATTTCATTTCACATGAACTGACCCGAAACACGGAGCCATGCGAATAAACTTTCTGTATTATTCCTTTTGTTGTCTCGATACTCTCAATGAAAAGCTATTTCTCTGTAACGTAGTAAAGCCATATGGTTTAGCATTGCGCTTCTGCTTTTTATTCGAATGAATCTTGAAGAGAAAACATTACAGAGACGTATTTACGATTGAATCTTGATACCACTCGTTGAACGTGGTTTTCGACCGATTTAGACCTTTGTGCCTCTTAACCTTACTCGGGAATTTCGAAACTTCTTAGTTCCCTATCTGTCACCGAGTTTTTAGGTAAAAATCTGTCTGAATGTCTGCTAGGTACGGCGTGGCGCGTCTTCTACGCTTGGGGGTCTAAATGTCTTCCAGGTACAGCGGCGTCTCCCGCCTCCCGCTGTCTCGGCCGGCCGAAACCTCCAAACCCCCAACCCCCTCCCTTCTTATGTAAGCGAGATCAGCCGAGCTCTTACATCCATGAGAGCTATAGCGAAGCTGCTTCCCGTAAGAAGTTTATTGTTATGACAGCAGGGAGAGGAGGAGGCCTCTTATGGCTCTTACTACGTTACAGAGAAATAGCTTTTTATCGAGAGAATCGCGATAACAAAAGTTATATTCTTTTCCATTGCATACGAGTCATATGGCTTAGCATAGAAAATACCATCATGTAGCGCAAGCTGGCAGATGCCAGAAGAGCACAGAAGTTGGAGGGATCGGCTGCATCTTAAACTGGGTGTTTCCAAAGAAGCGCTTGCCGTGTAAGGGAATGATAACACACTTCTATAAATGGTGGTAATGAATGTAACCATAGGTCAAGACAAGTATTGCTTGGTGCCTACCACAGCCAATATATTCGTTCATAGCTGCCAAGTAATATGAGGGCCTAGAGTATGAGCCCCGAAATAGTAATTATGTACATCAATATATATTGCCCTCTAGGATGAGTGTGAATGCACAGCCAGGTAGTGGCAGTAGAATCCTCAATATTGTAGTATCTACCATGTGCACCATAGCTAATATCGTAACCTTGCCGTACAGTGAGTCGGATAAAGTAAATAAATACTAAGGAAACCGACGTAATCCTTATCTTGAAGACGTAGCGCTGAGTACTTCATAACGATATGGTGAGATAATCGATACACGTATCCTATAATATGCACCAAAGTTTCTGGCATTAGCTAGCGTAATGTCACAAATTTTGAAGCGAGAGGTACTATCCACCTGGGTGTCAGTGAGGCGCAAGGTTGGTTAGAGTTCCCCACTGCAAATAAGTACTTATGCCCGACCACGTGGGGCGACTTCCAGAACTCCTTAGATATGAAGTCTTGGAGAGGGACCCCTCGCTTCCAAGCGAGAGATGAGGCATTTTCTGGCGTCGTGAACTTGATTGAAGGCATGCGGTGTGGCTTCATTGATAATGGAGCAGATGTAATGCCCCACCGACGATGTCTTGAGTGGTTTGCCTGAAGTAGGAGGAATGAGCAACAAATCATTGCTGCGTAGGCGTTAAGTATGGTCATAGGGCCCAGGCCGTGTGCCCGGCCATCCGGCAGCAGTGAGGCGGTAGAGATGAGCGGTGGCGTGTGTGTGAGGGTCTGGTTTTAGTACTGGAACTTGTCAGCGGTCAAAATGAGCGCGCATGGAGGGTTCTTGGAGAAATGTAGTCCCGTGCGTGCCGTTGCTAGATCTCAGAGACCCTGTTTCCTGCTGCGTGAGCGACGAGCAACAGTCTTCGGAAAGAGCGCCAATTCTGACGTCGTCTGAGTAGTGAAGCGAGGGGAGGCGAGCATGTCGAGAACCAGCCCCAGCTTCTACTACGGCACGAAACGACTTTGTGGTAGTTTCCCTCAAAACTGGGCCTTTGCCAGTTCCTTGAAGATTGCCTTGCAAGTCGTGACGCTAAACCTATGAAAGAGAGGCAAATGAAGCGCCTTCCTGTAAGCCAAAACTGTACGAGGAACGAGATGCTTTTACTTGCCGGCATAGTGCAGGAACGGGAAGGAGGTGGACTGGTTGATAGACTTCACCTTCGTGGCGCATAGTCCCGCTTTGGAAACTAGTCAAGCAGCGTTTTGGTATTGGCGTTGTGTGGACTGCTTGTGCGTGTTGACCAGGGTGTATGCGAGCGATCTATCCTATTTGATGGTGAGCACCGTTCTGAAAAAACTTGATGCGAGATAACTTGAGAAGGTTCGTGATGTTAGAGGCACCTTCCTGCCTTCGACGCGTTTGGGACACGTCGAGGGCGGGCGAAAGGTCGTTTAAGGAAGCGACGACCTTGGGCCCCCACAGTGCGTTGGGGTGGTCGGGCACCAAGAGGACGCCGCTGTAGCGGTACGTCTCGAGCTTGTGGGGCAGCTGGTGGATCAAGTTGTATGAAGGGAACAGGTACCCTTCGCCGAGTCCAGTCGCATGGAAGGGAAAGCACAAAAGGTGCTCGTGGGCGATGAAACGGAGCTGCAAAAAGTGTGAAGTTGTGGTTTTTAGGACGCGCGAAGAGGTCTATTTGCAGAGTCCCGCGTAGAGCCGAGAGAAGGGCGAGGCCTTGAGGCGTCCGCGTCAATTCCTTTTAGACTGGTAGGTGGCGTGAGAGCTGATCGGCCCAGACGTTCTGCGATCCTGGAAGGTAGGTCGACAGAAACAAGAGGTGACCTTAGGAGCTGTGCTCCGAACTTCTGCCACGCCGACGCCTTGCTGTAGCCCAAGTGGTTCACTATGGTTACCTCTGCCCTGTCGTCTGACAACACGCGAATTGTAGTGTGGTGCCAATGAGCTCGTGCCCGTAGCGCCTGTATGATGGCCGGGGATTCCTTCGACGTTACATGAAAAATACATCCCAATGAGATCGCCGATCTTGCTGGATAGGTGCAGGGATCGGGCTGCGAGCACCACGTTACGAAAGAGGTGAGCATGGCGTAGGTAAGGTGTTCGTTCATACATAAGGCCGAGGGAACTCCGATGCTGTCGAAGCGAGAAAGTTCTGGGGGGGGAAGTATCTCCGTGGCCATGTCCCTGCGGCGGTTGATGTGCTGTGAGGTCGGGGTGATGGGCCTGGCTCCTCCATTGAGTGTTATCCCAAGGAAGTCAAACTGCTGGGTGGGTTCTAGAATAGACTTCCTCAGGTGAACGTGGCAATCGAGCTTAAGAAATTTGCAGGTCGTCTGGGTGGTGCGCCGGCAGTGATGTGCCGTCGGTGCCTGGAGCAGTCAGTCGTCAATGTCGAAGGCCGCATCTATCTCTCCCTGAAGGAGAAAGCGAAGGGAGAGCTTCGCGATCGTTGTCAAGACTTTTGGTCCCAGGTTGAAGCCGAATGGGAGGGCCGAGAAAATGTACCGTTGGCTTCGTAGTTTGAAGGCCAGGAACTTTTGGAACATGAGATGAGACGGCACGTGTGGGAAAGCGTCCTTGGTGTCCAACTTGGTGAACCCGAGAGGGGATTTCAGCACCGCTCGAATTCGTTGCAGGTTGGACCCTCAAAACGCGGTTATCGGGATATATTTGTTAAGTTCAGAGAGGTCGATCAATAGGTGATCCTCTCCCGAAGCCTTGGGTACGGCAAATATACGAGATGCGAAAGCTGGTGGCTTGGGCCCTGCCGTGACTATGCCTTTGGGCAGGATGTCTAACACGAGGAGGTTGAGAACGCTCTCGTGTCGTCGGTGCGGGGCAGTGTAAACAAGAGGAGGGGGTCGTGGCACCCCTCTCAAAAGAGGCTTTTGGACAGGAAGCGTTCGACGCAAGGTGTGGCTTTGCGCCCATGGGCCTGGTGACGCCTGAGGGAAGCCGGAATAGCGTTAGTACCTACGAAAAGGGGAGCGGTCCCGCTTTCGACAGTCACCTGAGACTTAGAGAGGGGTGGAGTGCTCGTACGAACAATGCAGTGTCTGCGGGGAACTTGCGTGCCATCCGTAAGACGGGATCCCGGATGCGAGCATGAATAACCGTCAGTGACGCGCCGAGGACCTAGCCGCGCATGATCTGGGCGACCTGAGCGCGGAGCTGGAGATCCTTCGTACATACTTTTACCCGGATGTGTCGGAAAGAAAAAAGCGGCCTTGCCCCTAGTGGTCTCAAAGTGAGCCTGTGTGGGGGACGATCGATGCGTTGGCGAATTCCCTCAGGGCCCCGATTCTATTACAGCCTGATGTAAAGCGCGAAGTGCGCATCCGATCCAGAGTCGAGCTATTTTTAGTTGGAAGGCTCTGTCTCGTTGCACGATATCTACTCCTGCACGCCGCAAAGGTCGGATTGCTTGTAGGCGCTGGCATAGCTGAGGTTTATGTTGCACTCAACTGACCTTGATACGTGACCATCCGAATAAACCGTAGTGCCATAGGCACTCGGCTTGGAGGTCATTGTTGGGCACAATGCGAGCCTGTGACGCGGTCATCTGATGACTCGCGATCGCTCGCCTGTCGCTGAGGTTATTGTGTGACTGTAAATTTTGTGTCGTCAAATTTCTGTGTCGACAAATTTCTGTGTCGACAAATTTCTGTGTCGACAAATTTCTGTGTCTATCAATTATATGTCGACAAATTTGGTGTGTCGACCAAATTTTTGTTTTGTCTTTCGAGGACGAGGCACAGGACCACTGAAACAGCAAATTCAGTACGTCTGGGCATTTGCCGATCCCATCTGTGGCTCCGTAGAGGCAGTGGGCCACAAATCCACTGCCCAGATGGGCCGCCACGTACTGAATCTTATCCTTTCAAAAGGATGCAGAGACCCTGTGGGTCTGAGTGTGGCGGGAGTGTACTGTTAGGAGCTCAGTGGTAGCTGTACCGTCATCAAGCAGCAACGCTCAAATGAATGAATGAATGAGTACGGCGGATCTCGCTTATAAAGGTAAGGAGGGGGTTGGGGGTTTCGCCCGGCCGAAACAGCGGGAGGCGGGAGACGCCGCTGTACCTAGAAGACATTTAGATCCTTGAGCGCGGGAGACGTGCCACGTCGCACCTACCAGATATTTAGCCAGATTTTCACCTAAAAACTCGGGGACAGTTGAGGAACTAAAAAGTTTCGAAATTCCCGAGTAAGGTCAAAAAACACAAAGGTCTAAATCGGTCGAAAACCACGTTCAACGAATGTTATCGAGATTTTCTCGTAAATACGTCTCTGTAATGTCTTCTCTTAAAGATTCATTCGAATGAAAAGCAGAAGCGCAATACTACATATTGCTCTTATGCAGTGGAAAAGAGAACGGGTATTTAATATTTCCTGAGCTCGCATATTTGCTTTGAATGAGCCAACCACACATGGTTGAGTGACAATTAACTGCCTTACACAACATCCTGACTGCGCCACTGATTACCGCCAAGTAATGAAACTGTGGAGCGCTGTATGAATTTACTCTTTTACAGGAGAGGGATTGACAGCTTGTGTAGGTCCATTGTATGAGAATTCCTTCTGCTTATCAGTGAATAGTAACATTGATACTGTCGGTCCAGCGTGGAGCCACCTACGACATCTTTGTATGCAATCAAGAGTTTTTTTGGCACGTCTAAAAAGTCAGTTGTCATAAAGATAACAATTGTATTGCGTATGTCAATTTTGTTGTTGGTTGAAACCTATATTGTCATTAATGACACGAATATTACATTCAAGTGTGACGAATCTAGCGATCGTTAGTGGCTCTATAATGCGGTATCATCAGTAGCGCGGAGTGGTCGTGTCATAGCTGGCACAAGCTGCACCAAAGACGAACATAACCTAGCAAGGGCTTAGCATTCTAAAATTTTGCCAGGATATTGTAAATAAGTTTGAAGGGTCTTCCTCAAACTATCTATTCTAAAAAAAAATATTTTCTGGCCGCCGTTTTTGGGCACCGGAGGAGGCTGGGTTTTTATATGTCTTTTACTTCTTAATTCGGGAATGTTCATGATGTTGACGAGAAGAAATCTTTTTCATTTGATTATTTGTGCAAAATAATTCACTAAGCGGTGAACGTAGGGGTCTGGAAGAGCCAGTCTCACTCTGTCGTCCTACAGAGCCGGAGCCCCACTTTCTGGCACTGAGCGTCTTTCTGATCGATGGGTGCTGTGGTGGGAAGTAAATGTTGAAGATTATTTTTGTTTAATGTTTATGACCAAGTCTATATGAGTGCACACAAATCCTTTGTGCGTTAAAAATTATATATTCTAAGATAAAAAGTGATTTTATTATTAAATATGGAATATGTATTTTGAGATGAAAATGTGCATTGCACGATAAGAAGCATAAAATGGCCTTTATACACAGTGAAATACACGTTAAAAATAATCATATCCTTGTGAAAATCTTGACCAATGTGCATTCAACTTAAATAATAGTATATTGCTTGCTATAAATAGTTCGCGTAACATTTTACATAAGACTGTTATGTAAAATTTACTGTTATTCCCGTCATCATTGCTGGAAACATCGCTTTACTGTTATTCCCGTCACCATTGCTGGAAACATCGCTTTACTGTTATTCCCGTCACCATTGCTGGAAACATCGCTTTACTGTTATTCCCGTCATCATTGCTGGAAACATCGCTTTACTGTTATTCCCGTCACCATTGCTGGAAAGTAACATCATTTTGATCGAAGAGCAAATTAAATACACGCAAATCGTTTGTTCCATCTTGAAACATTGCAACGATTCCTAAAAAAGTGTTAACGATCCTATTTGTTGGCGGTATTTTTTAACGTATCAGTCGAGCATATCACACCTTTCATACTGGCCTGTTCCATGTGTTGGTCAAGCCTATCACAACTTTCATACTGGCCTGTTCCATGTGTTAGTCAACCCTATCACACCTTTCATACTGGCCTGTTCCTTGTGTTGGTCAAGCCTATTACACCTTTCACACTGGTCTGTTCCTCCATACTCCTCTTTTCTATCCGATCAACCCTAACAGGGTGTAAATGCCGTCAGCGAAGTTTCCCTCTGGAGCCCCAGCAGACACGCGTCCCTCTCTCAATATTAGCCCTTACCACTGCTGGCCACGATGCTCTATCTAAACTAATCTTCTAAATACATCGTACGATTTTCATTGGATTTTATTTGATTATGTAAAAGGATACAGTATTTAGATACAATATTGTGCCCGACAGAGGCCCTCACCACCGCTCTGCGTCAAGTCCCGCCCACAGTATTGCCAACTCTCTTCTTCGCATCACCCTGCCCCTCCCCTTTGGCACCTTCTACTCTCGGCCCCCCTCCTCCGTTTAACCCACTCTTCTTCCCCTCCTCTTGCTCGCTTAACATTCAATTCCTTTCCTCCTCCCTCCACCTCCTTCCTCCTCGGCCCCTCTTCCTACAACTGAACCATACATCTGTTCTGTAGCCAGGCATCAAGCATATTTCCTGAAATGTTTCCCTCTTTCTGCCACAGTCCTCGCTGAATTCAACAAGTATATTTACTCGCAGGCTCCTCTCTTTCAGGCATAGTGCTCATTATACTCTTCAGGCCAATTCATGGAGACTTTTCCTTCTTTTGTCACAATTTACTCACTTTATTCTTCACGCATGTTTCCTATATTCATGACCTCTTCCCGGCATAGTACTCGTTGAATTCTCGAAGCATAGTTCCTGATATGCTACCTCCTATCTGTAACAGTTAACGCCGAATTGCCATGCACAGCTGGCTATTAGTCGAGTAATTTATGTCCAAGATAGGTTTTACAGTGCAACGCACTCACTTCATCTGATGGGTGGATTTTTTTATATGCTAATCGCCGGCTGTTTTCATAAACATGGGCCCATCAAATGTTGGCAGGTCACACCTGAACAACAACGCAAGCTACCTGTCGTAAGTTAACATTTGTTCCGGTGTAGCGTTCCTTGTTCTTCGGGGGTCAGTATTGTAACAACTCTGAAGCACTGACTCAGGATATAATTCCTTCTGTCATTTTAATATGACATATTATCAATTTTGATTTGGCAAATAATTGTCTTTCGTTACTGGGTCTGGTTCATCCCATTTCATGTCACGATAAATGGATATCCTGTACTAAAATATCGCACCAAGTGATCCATCTTCACAACTGTCACAGTCAAATCCCACTTGCGCATTCCATTCTTACCACACCCAGCCTCTTTGACTTACCGATCTCTATGAGGGACGTCAAATTCGCTCTGACACTCCGATCCGCTCTGACACTCCAATCTCATTTCCTGGGTCACTTCAACTCCTGCTTTTGGGATATTTACCTCAACTTTTCGAGTTCCCAGCATCTCTGTTAGGGTTAAGTATTTTATCCGGGTTTGTCGCCATTTCACGAAGTTATTTTAAATTTCCCCCAATTCAGGGTTTTTGGAGAGCTTCCGTCATCATCATCATGCATTATTTCCTATCTTCTCCAATCCCATATCTACTATCAAAATCCTTTCCTGGCTCCACTCGGTCTCTCTTTTTCCCTCTCTGCACGTCCCAATTGTCTCCTCCCACCCCGTCCTCCTGCAAAACCCCTTCCCGCGCCCCTCCTCCAGTTACCCCAAACTCTCTCTCAAGTCACCCCCTCCCAAAGCTTACTGTCTCAGTTTATGACCAAACTCATCCCATTCTCCAGCAGAGCCTCTGTCTTTCGAGTTACTCCTCCAGACGTGCAAGACGCCTGCACTTTCCACTACCTCCCACCAAATTGGCCAAAACCCTACAGCTTCAGATGTGGAGATCAACGATCGCATCAAATCGTTAGAAAACTCTGTTAACGAAGTCAAATAAAATGAGGCACTGTACTCAACTGTAGTAAACAGGAGACAGGCGGTAGTAAAGCCTCACAAAATAAGCTATTGCCCTACCGCAACCGAACAAAAACACAAACCTGATTTCGAGGATTGCCAATTGAAATAAACTCTGTGAAAACAGTGGAAACTATTGTATCCGTTGATTAATATGTTACCTCTTGAAAATCCAACCAGTGATAAGAGAGTTCGAATGACGGGAAAATTTACGAGCTTGAAGGCATGATCTAATTGAAAAAATGCCTTCATCTCAACCAATTATAAACCAGTCTGAACAAAAGCTGTAACGAACACGGAAACCACACGAAGGAGGTACGAAACATCGCTAACTACACGCGAACATCCCCGCCACTGGCTTTCTAGCCCATTCGAACAAATGTAGGTATAAGATGAGCAAGATCGTCCAGCCACATTCTGTGAAGCTCAGCCAATCCCATTCTCAGAGCTTTGGGAAACGATGATCGACCTCAAATGCAACGATTAACATTATAATCTCTGCCAAAGCACACATTAACACGTATGGACGGGATACCTTTCAGAACAGCGAAACTGAATTCCTTTACGGAAATAGAGATAAAAAAACTTAGTCACGACAAAGTCTCGTTCACCCGACCCCCAATCCAAGGTTTTACCAGAACAGCCTCCTTCCTCGTGAAAACAAATCTTCAAATATAATTAGTAACCATTTGTTACAGCTGAAAAACATGCTAAGTGTCCAATCAATCTTCTACCGTCACCCAGCGAGCCCGGTTGCTGGTGATATAAATCTATACAACACCCTCACCGATGTCGTCCTAACATAAAACAGTGTTCAGCTTGCAGATTTCCATATTCTCGACTGTACTGTTTGGGTCATATTCATGACCCAAACAGTACAGACACCTACAAGAAGCAGAATTATTCTTGATCTTCTATTTTGTGTCTCGTATAAACTACGATAAAGGCCCTTATTTGGATTAATCAACTTTAATGACTTACTAGAGTCAATAGCGTCATCTAATAAAACTAGTACGGGACGCTTATCAACAGTTAAACAATGTTTAACTACACCTACAAATATTAAACTTGATTATATTCTGCCATAAACAAGCGATCAGCAGTCAATCAGCCTAAGTGTTGGAATGAAAACTGCGTCATCTCATGTCGCAAACGAAAACAAAGCAAAACAAAAAAACAATTTGAAGTCTGCAGAAGAGCTCTGAAGATGGCTTTAAATTGTAAAATGAAATATTGTTGACATAAAATGATCGGCAAAACTGATTCGAATCTTTTATAAACTATATTCCGAGAAAAAATATTCAATATCAGAACCTCTTGAGAACGTCCGTGGACAGCTGGAAACAGACGATACTGGAATGAGTGTCCCAGTTATATCTTTGTTCTGTATTTACGATTGAGAATCCGGGTATTACAAATCCTCAAAATATTTCGGAATGCGAATTAAATTCCTCACCGCCGCCATTTTTCCACTGATGAAGTAATTATTAATACAGATATATGTTGTCATAACATTTGAAGGTTCTGTCCAGGTTCAACCCATAATAGTAATGGAGACAAAGAACGAAATCGCTGAACCACTCTCAAATTTTATGAACCGATCTCTCACAAACGGCATTTGCCCCTCTCAATGGAAAGAGGCCAACGTTCCTGCAGGATGTGTTCCGGTAATTACCGACAGTGCGAACCACAGTCGGTAATTACCGGGACACAAATTGCTGAAAGTCGGATAACGAATAAAATTACAGAATTCGTAGGAACAAACATGTTGATAGGAAATTCTCAGCATGGCTTCAGACACAATCGTTCATGGGTGACGAATTCACGACGCAAAATATCCAATCGATATCAGGTACTTTGATTTAAAAAAGAATCAGAATAAGTCCCTCACATTAGTAAGTCGCACAGCGTCGACAGCATTTGAGGCTTGCTTAGTACGTGGATAAAATGTTGGCAAACGATAGATGAACGGCGTGCCTCAAGGATAGGTTTTAGGTCTTGTGTTACGACTTTTATAGTTAATGGTCGTTAATTAAGACTTGAAGGTGGTGCAAGATTACATTAATACGCGATATGGTTTTCGTATTATTTTGAATAATCAAACAAGAACACATAAACGGGGGCAGCTACATGCCAAAGGTGTATTATTATGTTGTGTAGCTGTTATGATAACTGAATAAGGTTGAATATTGCACGAACACGGAGGCTTATAGTAGTAAGTGAGTAAAAAGACAAAAAGAGACTGGGCGTTGTGAACATGATGTGTCACCTGCTGTCCCCATCCCCACACTGACAAAAGACCTGAAGTCGCCGAATGGGAGGCGTGCCTGATCTAAAGTAGAGGTACGAACTATCCCATAAGATGACGGCCCTACAGTTTACTAAACTGTAAAGGGGCGTGTCATCCCAATTCTTTGATCGTTATTGGCCACGCTACCGACTACGTTGAGTCGCAGACTCCGCCCTAAATTAGAATAAACACATGGCCTTATTGTGTTATTTTATACCGAGCTAAAGACCGGTTGGTTTCAGAAACAGTGCCCGGTATTCTTGTTAGCATGATATTTAAAATATGGTGCTCGGCTTTGGCTACCGAGTGGTGAAAATAGTGGTTGGCTGGCTCAGGCGTGAACACTGTTGAATTGGAGCCCGACATCGGTTCTTGCTCTACGCAAAACGGTGTCTAGCGTTAACACCGGTCACCGTTGCTTTAATGAGGAATTAAAAAGAGAATCCCATAACACCATCTTGGGTTGGTGGCTTTCTCTTCAAGGCTAGTTTGAATTGTTCCGAGTATCATCGTTGGATGCTACTTCCATGTACAACCTTCCTTTTTCTCGATCATTCAATACAAATACGACACAGATACATAATGCTCGCTTGAACTTTTTACTTCAGACCTAATCTCCCTTCTATTAAAAAGTATCCTAGTTTGGGCCAAAGAACCTCTTGTGGTCAACTAACACTTGTTAACACTTGGGATCATCCTTAACACGCTACTTTCACAATTTACCCTTCTATATCTACGACCATCAACGCAAAGAGCCGTCTGGTATCCGCGGCTATTTGCTGTTCTGCTTTGTTTATCCTACTGCGATCGAATAATTTTACATAATTGTCCGATCGTAAGTTTTACTGCACCGCATGATTGTTCGAGCATAAGAGCTTCTGCCCGCATGATACCGTGCATGAGGGTTACTGTTCCGCATGACTGTTCGAGCGTAAAAGTTACTGCCCCGCATCAACCATAACAGGGTTGATCGTATAAACTATATTTCGTCTGGTATCAGCAGCTATTTGCTGTTCTGCTTTGTTCATCCTAGTGCGATCGAATAATTTTACATAATTGTCCGAGCGTAAGGGTTACTTAACCGCATGACTGTTCGAGCATAAGAGCTACTGCCCGCATGATACCGTGCATGAGAGTTACTGTTCCGCATGACTGTTCGAGCGTAAGAGTTACTGCCCCGCATGACTTCGTGCATGAGGGTTACTGCTCCGCATGACTGTTCGAGCGTAAAGTTTACTGCCCCGTATGAATTCGAGCGTAATGGTTACTGCACCACGTGATTATTCCAGCGTAAGAGTTACTGCACAGCATGACTGTTCGAATGAAAGAGCAACTGCACTTCACGACTTCAAGCAAAAGGTTGATGCACCGCATGGCTGTTCACAAATGTAAGGCTTCTTCGTAGCATTACTGCGAAGAAAAAGGTTAGAGAGACTGCTGTGCACGGTTACACCATACTCCCTTTGAACTAATAGAGAGGGAGTACAGTACGGTTACACCATATTTAATCTGCAACAATCAGTTAAACTCGATAACGAAACTATGTCAAATTCGGCCACAGTTGCCTTTGGGGTCCTTCAAGGTTCGATACTTGGCTCCTTGTTCCTGGTTTTTGTAAATGACACCAACTGCAAAATACCAAAAAATGAAGCGAAAATGGTAATGTACGCCGATGATGTTCAAATATTGCTTTCACAAAAACCGTCAGATCTGAATGCGCTGAAAAACAACGCTGATATAGCCGTAACTAATCTGAAATCTTGGTATGATAAAAATGGACTCCAGCTCAACTCTGAAAAAACAAAATGCATCTTGTTCGGCTCGAACTCAAAAAGAAAAGCATTTTCAATTAATTGCTCTATCAGGATAGGCAAATCTGACATTCCTGTTGAAAATAAAGTTATAAGTCTGGGAGTATGGTATGATCCCGATTTTTCCTTCAAACACCACGCACTACTCTGTGTTCCAAGTTGAATGGAACACTTTTGTTCCTAAACTCTGCAATAAAAGAATTGGACTTCAAATCAAGATTACGGATTGTCCACGCTTTAGTATTTTCTCACATTAACTACTGTCTTTCAATTTGGGGGAAATGCACCAAAACTCAAAGAGAGAAAGTGCAACGTTGTATAAATTTTGCGGTAAGAATAACATGCGACGGTAGCCACAGAAAACGAGACCACGTAAGTCCTCTCCTCGAAAAGTTACAGTGGCTCAATATTGACTACAAACTGGCACTCCATGAGTCGATCAGAATTCATAAAGATCTTCTAGGAAAACATTCACCCGGCAGCCAAAGACTCATTTATTCTCGATGTGAAAAGAACAATCGATTCACAAGAAATAATGATACTCAGCACGTTGAACACAGTAAAACAGAAACGGCCTGTCGAGCTTTTTCGATCACTGGACCAAAATCATGGAACAACCTCCCAACAAGCCTCAAAAATCTTCAATCCAACACGTCCTCCAAGAATAGGCTTAATGAACATCTATTGGCCGATCAATTCAAAACCGTAACTTTGCCCACAAACACAAGCTAAATGCATAACACCAATAACCAGAAAATGCACTCTGTTCTTGAGCATGTCCGAATCCACCACCACAACCCCTCTCAACATTGAGACACCATCTAATCGTTTTTACTCTGACGATACATATGTGTTCTATGTTGCTACCGATCACAATTATCTTTGCCAAGTATCATGAGGGTTAACTAGCGTTTTGTCTATATCTATGTTTTAAATGCTCCTGTTCGTTTTAGTATAATTAAAATACAAACTCAGTTTTTTCGAGGAACGATAGGCAGCTTCTAACTTTGACAGAGGTTAACTCGATTTTAATATCGTTCATTGAACTGGTTCTAACAATTACCATACCATGATTGATGATACAATCATTGCCTTATCAGCTAATACTCTACCTTGTCTTCTATAACGGAAGTATATTCATCCGACTTGTGTACTCCAGCATTGGATTATTCTGATTCATTGATACTTTGCTGTAACTGATTATTATATCTCCAAACCAGTCACAATTGCCCCTGCCAATTACCCTTGGTGTTAACTAACGTCTCCTCTATTTCAATGTCTCAATCTTTTTAAAGTGTGCTCTGTCTGTCGATGAATAATACGTAGCCGCTCTCTTTCACAGAAGTAAATTCGATACAAATATAAATAAATTAATGAATTCTACCAATTACCGTACCATTTTTAAGTTGCAATCGCCATCATAAAAGGTAACATTGTTCTCTATTCTTCTCTTGGAGAAATTCGTCCATCTGAGTTTTGTACTCCCCCACTGAATTATACTGATTGTCGTCCATGTATGTATGTAGGAATGTACGCGTATATGTGTGTATTTGTATGTGTACATGTATATGTATTTGTATATATGTGTACGTGCATGTATATGTATATTTGTATGAATATATAGGTGTTGGTATATATGTAATGGTATATTGTGTATTCCGTTCGGTTCCACGAAGGACAAGCCAGCCACCTACCAGAGATGAGCTGCGATGTATTAATTAATTTTCGATTGATCAATCCCATGCCCATGAGTTTCTTACTTAAAAATATAGCTCATATTGTGAAAAATGTTATGCAACGCGAAATAGCTACAAATCGGCCGCTGACAGGAGATGTGCTGTCACAAATTCATTTTTATTTCTCGCTTCGCTAATTCAAATACGACATTTAAAAAAATAAGTTTGATGAGTTACAAGTGTAGGAAGACAACGACAGGCCTATTGGCCCAAACTAGGTTGCCTTTTGGTAGCAAGAGTGTTAGTTATGGAGTAGAACGTCTAAGAGGCCAATTGGCCCAAACTAATTTGCCTTCTGGGATCAAGAGGATTAGTTTTCAAGTAGAACGTCCAAGAGAGCTTCGTGTGCCATTTCTATTTTATTATAACAACAGGAAATGGAACGGTTTAGCTATTTATCGGCGATTCATGTAGAACTTATCGAGCCGCGACTTGAACGTTTCAATTGTATTGCTGTTTACTACCTCCGCTGGAAGTTTGTTCCATTCTTCGACAACTCTATACGTGAAAAAATTGCGCGGGATGTCGAGTGAGAAACGTTTCCCAACGATTTTGTATCCATTGTTCCTAGTCACTCAGTTTGTATCTAGAGTGAAAAGGCTCGCTCGGTCGACGTTTTCCTTACCCTTCATAATTTTTCCACACTTCTATCATGTCGCCTCTGACTCGACGTTTCTCTAGCGAATAAAGATTGAGTTCACGAAGCCTGTCTTTGTACGATTTATTCCGCAGCGAGGGGATGAGTTTGGTAGCTCTACGTTGAACCTTCTCGAGTTTAATAACGGCCTTTCTAAGGGATGGAGACCAGAATTGAACGGCATACTCGAGATGCGGTCTAACAAATGCATTAAATAACTTGAGCATACTGTGCTGGTTTTTGTATGAGATAGTGCGGGTTATCATACCTAGCATTTTGTTGACTTTCCTGGCAGCATCGTTACATTGCTTGCTGCTTTTTAAGTCGGTACTAATAATGACACCTAAATCTCTCTCTTCGGTGACGGGAATGAGTTTTATTCCAGACATTGAATATTCGTGCTTGGGGTTATGAAGACCTATGTGCATAACTTTGCATTTGTTGACATTAAATTTCATTTGCCACTTTTCTAACCACTCAACAATTTTGTTCAAGTCTAGTTGGATCTGCTGACACTCTAGTTCAGTTTGCACTTTACCTCCGATCTTAGTACCGTCTGCAAACTTGCTAATGCTTGAGAGTACGTTGCTATCGAGATCGTTAGTGAATATTATAAAAAGAACTGGCCCTAACACGGATCCTTGAGGCACTCCGCTTGTAACGTTACCCCAGGGGGAGGAAGTTCCGTTAAGTACAACTCGCTGCCGTCTGTCCGTAAGCCAGCATTTTATCCAGCTGTTAAGCTCGCCTCGAATACCGATGCTGCGCAATTTACTAATTAGGTGCTTGTGTGGGACTTCGTCAAAGGCCTTTTGAAAGTCAAGGTAAATGATATCGATTGGAGATTTTGTGTCGTGGATTTCGATTATATTTATGAAAAAGAGTAGCAGATTTGTAAGACAGGAACGGTTGCGCCTAAAACCATGCTGGGAGTCACCAATCAATTTGTTTGATTCTAAGAATTCTGTTATTTCATCAGTTATCAAACTTTCCATCAACTTGCCAATGACTGAGGTGAGACTAATTGGACGGTAGTTGCCGGGACACTTTTTATCTCCTTTTTCAAAAATTGGGGTAACTTTGGCCTCTTTCCATTTAGAAGGGCAGGTGCCATTTGTGAAAGATTGGGTGAAAATGTTTGATAAATGTTCGGCGATTTCGTTTTTAGTCTCTAGTAGAATTCTAGGATGAATTTGGTCTGGACCTGGAAATTTGGTGACTTTCAATTTATCTATATATTTAATAACTTCGGCGGGGGAAAAGTTCACTGTGGAGAGGGCGGCGGGGGAAAAGTTCACTGTGGAGAGGGCTTCAATTTGTTTTGCTGCTACGATATCCTCAGGATTAGGAATATCCTGATTCTCTAACGTAAATACAGAGCAAAAGTATTCGTTAAGTAGAATTCTCATTTTGGTGTCGTCCGTTTCTAGCTCACCAACATCGTTCTCGAGAGGACCTATTACAGTAGAGAAAGGTTACAGTATGGTTACTCCATATTTCTTTTGTACTAGTTGAAAGAGGGGTACAGTACGGTTGCACCAATATTTCTTTTGAACTAGTAGAGAGAGGGTACAGTACGGTTATTCCATATTTCCTTTAAACTAGTAGAGAAAGGGTACAGTACGGTAACACCGTATTTACTTTGAACTAGTAGAGAGAGGGTAGAGTACGGTTACACCCTATTTCATTTGAACTAGTAGAAAGAATGTACAGTGCGACTACACAATATTTCCTCTGAACTAGTACGGAGAGGGTACAGTACGGTTATACCAAATTCCATTTAAACTAGTAGAGAGAGGGTACAGTACGGTTACACCATATTTAATTTGAATTAGTAGAGAGAGGGTACAGTACGGCTACACCGTTTTCCTTTGAACTAGTAGAGAGAGAGTACAGTACGGTTACACCATTTTACCTGTGAACTAGTAGAGAGAGGTTACAGTGCGGTTACACCATATTTCCTTTGAACTAGTAGAGAGAGGGTACAGTACGGTTACACCATATTTCCTTCAAACTAGTAGAGAGATGGTACAGTACGGTTACAGCATATTTCCCTTGAACTAGTAGAGCGAGGGTACAGTACGGTTACACTATATTTCCTTTGAACTAGTAGAGAGCGGGTACAGTACGGTTACACCATATTCCATTTGAACTAGGAGAGAGAGGGTACAGTACTGTTACACCATATTTCATTTGAACTAGTAGAGAGACTATACAGTACGGTTACACCATATTTCCTTTGAACTAGTAGAAAGAGGTTACAGTACGGTTACACCATATTTCCTTTGAACTAGTACAGAGAGGGTACAGTGCGGTTACACCATATTTTCTTTGAACTAGTAGAGAGAGGGTACAGTTCGGCTCACCATATTTCGTTTGAACTAGTAGAGAGAGGGTACAGTACGGTTACGCCATATTTCCTTTGAACTTGTAGAGAGAGGGTACAGTACGGTTACACCATATTTCCTTTGAACTAGTAGAGAGAGGGTACAGTACGGTTACGCCATATTTCCTTTGAACTAGTACCGAGAGGGTAGAGTACGGTTACACCCTATTTTCTTCTCCTACTTCCTATTACGGTCCGAGCTTAGGAATAGGAAGAAATGGGCTCGTCTTGGACTGAACTGAGTGCGCTCGGTCTTCTGTGCCTACATGGGACGGTCTTCTGTGCCTACATGGGACGGTCTTCTGTGCCTACATGGGACGGTCTTCTGTGCCTACATGGGACGGTCTTCTGTGCCTACATGGGACGGTCTTCTGTGCCTACATGGGACGGTCTTCTGTGCCTACATGGGACGGTCT
>SDVV010005579.1:0-19098 GCA_016164225.1 Gammarus roeselii | reverse complement strand
GAATGTAGGCCCAGTGAGGCAGAGAGCATGAGGGCTTAAAGAGGTAGGCAGGATCTTTGCGGTTACCTCGCTTCACGTCTGTAGAGGGTAGGGCCCGGCACGCAGCTGATTTCCGCCCTTACGGTGACGATGGGCCACTTTGTCTATCACAAACACTATGTTGTTGATATGGCACACACATTTCGTTTGCACCGGTGCGATTATCCAGATTTGTAAAATGTCCTTCTTAGGATGGCCGATTTGATATTTGCCATGTATAATATTAAACACAGGAAATGAAAGTGACCTTCTCTATTTATATCGAGCAGAGGAGAAAACTAGCCACAACCACACATCACGGCTGACACTTCAAGAGCCAATAGCAGCGTTTTATCCAGGAGCCTATAGCAGCCTTTTATCCCAGAGCCAATAACACCCGTTTATTCCGAGCCAATAGCAGCCTTTTAACCCAGAGCCTATAGCAGCCTTGTATCCCGGAGCCTATAGCAGCTTTGTATCCCAGAGCCTATAGCAGCTTTTTATCCCAGACCCAATAGCAGCCTTTTATCCCAGAGTCAATAGCAGCCTTTCATCCCAGAGCTTATAGCAACCTTTTATCCCAGAGCCAATAACAGCCTTGTATCCCAGAGCCAATAGCAGCTTTTTATCCCAGAGCCAATAATAGCCTTTCATCCCAGAGCAAATAGCAGCTTTTTTTCCCAAAGCCTATAGCAGCCTTTTATCCCGGAGCCTATAGAAGCCTTTTATCCCAGAGTCAATAGCAGCCTTTATCCCAGAGCCAATAGCAGTTTTTTATCCCGGAGCTTATAGTAGCCTTTTATCCCAGAGCCAATAGCAACCTTTTCTTTCAACCTCGTTTCCATCAGCGAGTCGTTAATATTCATGAGATTATTGGAGTCTGGCAGGCGGTGCAGATAGCGGGGCTGATGCTTACTCGGATAATTAAGGTTATGGTTAGCAACACATGTAGACGAGGCTGCAGCTGCTCAAAGGGTTGCTGCGAGTAACCTTGCTTCATCAAACACTGATAGCAAACGTGTGCTGCTACCTATTAGCTTACAGAGTTCTGACTACCAGAGAGTTGCACCAATGAGGAGTGGACGCTTAATATAACAAGAACGGGGCCGCATTAGCGACAGACTGCCAGCAGGAAATGGGGGCCGCATTAGTGACAGACTACCAGCAGGAAATGGGGTCCGCATTAGTGACAGACTGCCAGCAGGAAATGCAGTCGAGTCAGCTGAATATTGCGTTCAGTCGTAGACTCGCGAAAATTTTTAATGACAATGTTTTGGAGCGCTTTCTAAATTAAACTCATTTTTCCGCAGGCATGAATTCAGAATAAACAAAAAGGCATCGTCATTTCTACCCTTTTAAATCATGGATTACATGTCAGTTAAAGGAAACATCGTATTGCAGTGGATAGATTTCTTTTATGAGTACATCATGTGTAAAGCGCTCTCAGGAAAATCCTGCTCACAGGGTCGGCATCTCACTGATGATTTATTGGGCTTCGCAAACTTTGATTAATATGTTTATCTGGAATAATAGTGGTAACAAGAATTTATGGTACTAGTTGAACTGTAAACTATATAAAAAAGTCACAAATGGCAAGCTGAAGGAACATATTTTTGGAAAATAACATCCTACAATTAATTGACATTAGTTCAATTTGTCTCACCAAGAGACGTCAGACCTCGACGTATAAATATTGCGAATAGCTTCATGCTTTTTGAGCTTGTTTTTATTACCCGGTACCTCAAAAAGTCCTCGATTCCTGAATCTTCCTGGGGATAGAAAGGTTGCGCCCTTTCCCGCACAATTCCGATAGCCTAAGATAATAACGGAGGTCTGGACACTATTGATCTTTCTTTGCCGGGGAATTGTGGTTGTCTTCTGAGAACAAGGTAGATAATCACCTTTCGGTCGTAAGACTTTCCTCGTGGCCTGGGCAACAGTAGCAGAGTGTCTGTTGAAGTAACGACATGAGCACAGCACGCACGAAAAACATACGCTGCTCATCATTGTTGGATCCTCTTTATTTGTACACTTTTGTTGACATTTGATTTTCACGTTGAAACCTGGAAACTCCTGATCGTTTGACGAAGATTAAAATATGATACAAATCAAAAGAGCCGATATCACATTCAAGATAACATTTCCTTAACGAAATTACTGTTTATTGTTGCAGTGTTATAAGCTGTATCAACCAAATAGTACATGGTCAACGCCAATGGCACAAAGGATGTTAGTCAATGCTGACAATTTGCTGTTTATTGTTGCAGTGTTATAAGCTGTATCAACCGAATATTACATGGTTAACGACATATGCAGAATTATATTAGTCAATGCTGGCAATTTACTGTTTATCGTTGCAGTGTTATAAGCTGTATCAACCAAATAGTACATAGTCAACAACAAATGCAGAAGGATTTCAGTCAATGCTGACAATTTGCTGTTTATTGTTGCAGTGTTATAAGCTGTATCAACCAAATATTACATGGTCAACGACAAATGCAGAAGGATGTTAGTCAATGCTGGCAATTTGCTGTTTATTGTTGCAGTGTTATAAGCTGTATCAACCAAATATTACATGGTCAACGACAAATGCACAGTGATGTTAGTCAATGCTGGCAATTTGCTGTTTATTGTTGCAGTGTTATAAACTGTGTCAACCAATCATTACATGGTCAACGACATATGCAGAATGTTCCTATAAATGCTGGCAATTTGCTGTTTATTGTTGCAGTGTTAAAAGCTGTATCAACCAAATAGTACATGGTCAACGACAAATGCAGAATGATGTTAGTCAATGCTGTCCATTTGCTTCTTATTGTTGCAGTGTTATAAGCTGTATCAACCAAATATTACATGGTCAACGACAAATGCAGAATGATTTTAGTCAATGCTGTCAATTTGCTGTTTATTGTTGCAGTGTTATAAGCTGAATCAACAAAATATTGCATGGTCAACGACATATGCAGAATGATTTTAGTCAATGCTGGAAATTTGCTGTTTATTGTGGCAGTGTTAAAAGCTGTATCAACCAAATATTACATGGTCAACGACAAATGCAGAAGGATGTTAGTAAATGTTGGCAATTTGCTGTTTATTGTGGCACTGTTATACGTTGTATCAACCAAATATTACATGGTCAACGACAAATGCAGAAGGATGTGAGACAATGGTTTGCAAAACGGTTTTCCCGAGCAAGGGAAACCCGTCCTGGCAAAACAGTATGGGTTCGAGTCGCCAGCACTCGCACGAGATCAAGTAAAACCGCTTGTCAAAGACCCAGAAGCTCCCGAACAAGGCGTAGCATGGTTTCAGTCGAGAATGGTCTGATTTTGAATCGACATATAATCATTTATCCGAGGTTCAGCTACTCGACAGCCAGAACAACAGGTGACTTGCATACAATTCAACATACGTCTCTATTGACATGAAGAGGAAGTTTGCACAAAGTATGATGGCTTTTGCTGTGTCTCCAGCAACTGTGACATCATACCGCATCACATTTAAGACAAGGCCTTATGATCAATTCAGACGGCTAAGTATGATGAGTTGCGGGAGACAGTGGTCAAACCCTGGATGGAATGGGTTGCTATATGACAGGCTGTACTACTCGAGGCCACAGCAGTCATTATTCCCAGGAGAAGCACATGTGATTGACAGAGTTTCTACGACTTCAACAGTCCAGTTTTTGGCCTTCCAGTTCCCTTGATGGTAATCACATAAATTCCTGTTCGGGCGCAACTGAGGAATTCAATGAGCGCACTGCGTGCTACACCTCAGCCTACGTGGTGGACAGCCCCTGGAGGTGTTTTTGGATCTCTTCAGGGACAAAATAAAAGGCCGCGGGCGCATGGATCCGGAGCCGGATGGAGGCCGTGGTGGATGAAGAGAAGGGAACCTTTAAATAAAACAAATTTTGATAGTCATCATCAGAATGGCACATCTTAATCTCTTGTAAAAAAATCCATTGGTTACGATACTTTATTTTCCTTATTGCATGCTAACCGTCACATTTGTTCAAAAGGGGGTGAGAAAGCGTAAATAATATCGTATGCCTAACTCGGGTGTTTATTTTGGGTGAGAAAGCATAAACAATAGCGTTTCCTTTACCCTGGTGTTTGTGTTGTGTGAGAAAGCGTCAATAATAGCGTATGCTTAACTCTGCTGTTTGTGTTGGATGAGAAAGCGTCAATAATAGCGTATGCTCAACTCTATTGTTTGTGTTGGATGAGAAAGCGTCAATAATAGCATATGCTTAACTCTGGTGTTTATGTTGGGTGAGAAAGCGTCAATAATAGCGTATGATAACATTGGTGTATGTGAATGGTGTGAGAAAGCGTCATTAATAGCGTATGCTTAACTTTGATGTTTGTATCAGGTGTGTGAAAGCGTCAATAATAGCGTATGCTAAACTCTGGTGTTCGTGTTGGGTGAACAAGCGTTAATAATAGCGTATGATTAACTTTGGTGTTTGTAAATGGTGTAAGAAAGTGTCAATAATAGCCTATGCTCAACTTTGGTGTTTGTAAAGGGTGTGAGAGAGCATCAATGATATCGTATGCTTAACTCTGGTGTTTGTGTTGGGTGAGAAAGCGTCAATAATAGCGTATGCTTAACTCAGGTGTTTGTGTTGGGTGATAAAGCGTCAATAATGGCGTATGCTTAACTGTGGTGTTTGTGTGGGGTGAGAAAGCGTCAAAAATAGCGTATACCTAACCCTTTGGTTTTATGTTGGGTGAGAAAGCGTCAATAATAGAGTATGCTTAACTTAGGTGTTAATGTTGGGTGAAAAAACGTCAATAATAGCGTATGCTTAACTCTGGTGTTTGTTCTGGGTGAGAAAGCGTCAATAATAGCGTATGCGTAACTCAGGTGTTTATTTTGGGTAAGAAAGCGTCAATAATAGTGTTTGCTTAACTCAGGTGTCTATGTTCGGTGAGAAAGCATCAATAATAGCGTATGCTTAACTCTGGTGTTTGTGCTGGGTGAGAAAGCGTCAATAATAGCGTATGCTCAACTCTGGTGTTTGTTTTGGGTGAGAAAGAGTCAATATTAGCGTTGGCTCAACTCTAGTAGTAGGAGATTAGATTAGATTAAGGAAAACAAACAAGCACGAGTGTTCATGTCGAGTGTTTCCTTGAAAGAAGTGAAAGAAGAGTGGGGGATAGTCAACCAGGCTTTAGAAATTCATGCACATGTACAGAAAAAGAAGGTTGTAGGGATAGAAATAGAGAAACCACGACTACCATCACCACCATACTAGTTACTCCCCTACTACTACCCGAGACATTTCAGCCCCGGGAAAATAAGGCCGAGAGTCAGATTGATTTTTCATGAACGGGGAGAACAAGGTGGGAAGCCAAAAATTTAGGTTCCAGGCGGTCGCATCTCAGACCGTCGAGCAGGGACGGACACGCCCATACGCTCAGCAAACTCACACTTTTCCTCGAGTGCATTCCTGTTGGCTTGCCAGAGAGGTTGGATCAGATGGACTCCAAGTAGGTATTGAATCGACTTCAAAGGAGAGAAATACACCCAGTTGCCTGGGTAGTGGTCCTTCCCATGTGTTCAGAAGATTAGGTCGTCTGTTCGCAAGTGGTTCCTTGAAAGCTGTCGCACTTCAAGGTGAGACGTCGGAGTGACCTTTCCTAAGAATTGACCTACCATTGACTGATCTAGAGTCCAGGTCAGATTTTTTTTCGGTAATGTTGGGAAATTTTGATAAGTGCAAGTGTAGGAGAGCTCCTCGCCCAGATTCCTGAGAGTGGTTATCCCAAGTGTTCAGTAGCGTAAGTATCTGAAAACGTTTGATTGGTCCTACACGAGCATATCAAATTTCATGTGAGATGTCTTAAGGCCATTTCCTGAAAAAAGTTGATCGTAGCAAATCCTGAGTTTAGTCATAGACACATATATTAAAATTTGACAATTAGTTATCGCAGAATTTAGCCAAAAAGAAAGAATTCAGTGATTACATTTGGATTTTCGACAATAGTCAAGAGAGAAGCAACTGTTTTCAAATTTTGAGAAGTATCTAACGTGGAATTTAATTCGAAAAAAAGCAAAAATCTGCATTTAAATTTTGACATTTTGGTGAACCTAATATTAATATTTACATGTTGCTCTGTCGCACCAGGTCCCACCCGAATCTATGCTGCAGAAGAGAAGACGGTTAGTATCCACCGTCTTCTCAAGGGAACAGATTCCAAGGTTGATGCGGGAAAGGCATCTCCAAGATATTTCAAAGTGAGATGCCAGAGGGGCATCTCCAAGATATTTCAATGTGAGATGCCAGAGGGGCATCTCCAAGATAATTCAAGATGAGATACCGGAGGGGCATCTCTAGGATATTTCATCTATAGGAAAGAGGTTAGCAGTTATTTCTCTCGGCTCCCTGTTGCACTAGGTCTCGCCCGAATCTGTGCTACAAGAGAGAAGACGGTTAGAGATGCCGGAGGGGCATCTTCAAGATATTTTAAGTGAGATGCCCGAGGGGCATCTCCTAGATATTTCCAAGTGAGATGCCAGAGGGCCACCTCCAAGATATTTCAAGGTAAGACGCCAGAGGGGCATCTCATAGATATTTCAAGGTGTGATGCCAGAGGGGCATCTCCAAATATTTCAATGTGAAATGCCAGAGGGGCATCTCCAAGATATTTCAAGACGAAATGCCAGAGAGGCATCTCCAAGGGACTGTTTCCCTGAGTAACCGGCGCTGCTGTTATATGTTGCCAAGTTTTCTTTCATATCAATCAACTTTATTTTTCATTTTTCCCTCCTGACACGGAGTGAAGAAGAGAAGAAAGGAGAGGGCGCCATCGTATCGACAGGGGTTTCAATAGGAAGATACTCACTGTCCCAACAATGGATGATATGGTCGAATCTACACCGCACCGTAGAGATCAGCAAAAGCTCTCCTCTTGATTCGAAGTCGATTTTCATATATCATGAGGGGTGGTGGTGAGCCGCCATCTTGGCATCAGACTTCAACCGCACTAGTTTGTCGAATCTACATCGTACCGTAGAGTTGAGCAAAGCTCTTCTCCTAGAGCGGTTTAATTTTCACATATCATGTGGTGTGGGATGAACCGCTATTGCGGTTCTTCGACAAGCGCCGCTGAGTCGCCTCAGACTTCACCCGCACTGGTTCGTAATTGTTATCTGTCTTTCCCCATTTTTCTACTCTCTTTCTCTCTCGCAAGGAGGGTAGAAAAGTGAAAAAGGCAATCGTGTCGGCAAGATTCCTCCATAGGAAGATACTTGTTGCCTCAGCAATGGATGATACCAGTCGAATCGAGGCCGTATCACAGAGTTGAGCAGTAGCTCTCCTCTTGGTGCGGGTTCGATTGTCGTATATCATGGAGTGTGGCGGCAAATGCTGTCACCGTACCACATAAGAATTATAAAAATAACGAGTAAAAATATATGGTATCCCTTCAAATCTTCACCGCCCCATCGAGTTTAGCAAGCTTTCCTCTTAGGCGGTGTCGATTCTTAAGTTACCATAGTCCCTCATCTGCTTATCACACTTTAAGGACAGCAGATGCCCACCAGGCTAGCGGAATGGGTGATTGCAAGGACCGTTACGGGCTCACACCCAAAGCCGGTGGCCCTGAAATAGGTTTAGGGGTGGATGCGAGTCGCCGTAATACCTCTCACCTGGTGAATTCCTGTAGGAATGATCGTTACCGAGATATTTTCAGTCTGTCTGTACTTGCAATGCATTATCAGTCTGCCTGTACTTGCAATGCTAATGGTAGGAAGTGTTCCGTTCCGACATGGAGTTTTTGTTGTCGCTTGAGTTGGCCAGCAAGAGCGATCATTAAATTGTTACTTATAATGAAATTATGAGTAATGTTTAAGAATTACTACTACCAGTGACAATACTATTATTGATCCTAATAATGGATTTATTAGTAGCAATAGCTTGCTTGAATTGTGAAGAGAGTCGTGTCATGCTCTTTCCCTATATCCCTATAATTTTAATCTCGACAGCTCCTGGGAAAGTCGTGTCGTTCTCAGGTAAAACGAGTCACGTAGCCCAGGGCTTGTCGAGCGCGTTCTTGAGTGCATTCACGGATTCAGAGCCAACTACCGCAGCTGGTAAGTTATTTCAAACCAGCGAAATTTCGATCGGGAAAAAGTGTTGCGCTATAGACGTAGCGAAAGGTTTTCCCACAAGTTCGCCCCGTTGTTTCGGGTACGAATGTTGTGGTCCCTGTAGAAGAGGCCAACAGGTCTCCCGTTGTTGAATCCCTTCAGGTATTTAAAGGTTTCAATGAGCTGGTCCCTCAGCCTTCATTGCTCGAGGGTGATGAGGGCAAGCTCTTTCAGTCTATCCTCGTAGCTATGGTGGCGAAGCTGCGGGATGAGCTTAGTAGCACGATGCTGGCGTTCCAGTTTGACTGTGTCCCCCCTCATGTGTGGAGACCAGAATTGGATTGCATGCTCGAGGTAGGGACGAACGAGAGACGTGTACAACGGCAATACAATGTCCTTCGTTTCGCAGAGGAATTTACGGGAGATGTAACCAAGGTTACGATTAGCTATCTCTAACTTTCTACGAACTAAACATCCCATTTCGAGTCTTTCGAAATTAGGCCGCCCGAGTCTCTCTGCTGGTCAACAGTTGCAAGATCGCTTCCTGCCATCATGTGGTTGAAGTTGGCATTACGACACCCCATCTACATAACTGTAAATTTTGCAACATTGAAGGGCGTCTGTCCCGCTTCCGACCACTGGACGAGTTTTTCAAAATCTTGTTGAATCTTAACTCTGTCTCTCTCCCTCCATGCTGCATGACAGAGCTTAGTGTCGTCGGCAAATTTCAATACTTAGGACAAAAGACACACATCCACGTCGTTTACATAGATGAGGAAGAGGAGAGGGCCCAGGACGCTGCCCTGGGGCACCTCAGAGGTAACAGAGGCCCACTCGGACATAGCCTGGCCGATGTTGACTTTTTGCTTGCGTCCTATTAGTAGGAGCGCAGCCGGCGAAGTACTTGCCCCAGATGCCGAGCTCAGAGACTTTGCGTAAAAGTCTCCTGTGCGGTACCTTGTCGAAGGCTTTTTGGAAGTCTAGGTAGTTGACATCTACTGCCTTGCAGCGGTCGTAAACGTTGATCACCTCGTTGAAATAGTTCAGCAGACTCGTCAGGCAGCTCCTCCTACGGCGGAAGCCGTGTTGAGTGTCATGCATGAGTCCGTTGTCTTCCAGATGATCGACGAGATGATTTCGTATCAATCGCTCGATGGTTTGGCTCACGATCGACGTCGAGCTGATCGGTCAATAGTGTCTGAGAGATTGTCGGTCACCTTTCTTGAAGATTGCCGTAAAGTTAGCAGCTCTCCAGTCTTCGGGGACCTCGCCACTCGTCATCAATAAGTTGAAGATGTGGGTCAAGGAGTCTACCAATTGTTCTCAAGCTTCCTTAAGAACTCTTGGGTGGTGTCCATCGGGACCAATCGGTTTGTAATGTCCAGTCTCTCAAGTTGTTTGACAACTTCCTCTCCCATGAACCCAATGTCGAGATAATGTTTACGCTGACTTCCCCAGCCTAAACAATATCTCGTTCGTAGCCCTCAACTGTGAACACTGAGCAGAAGAAGCTATTCAGGACACTGGATCTGTTCTCAGGTGACGTTCTGAGAACACTATCTTCATCCTTTAGCGGCCAACTGAGTCCCTAGCAATTTTACTTTCGTTGACGTAGCGATAGAAATCCGTTGGGCTGTCTTTGGCATTATCCGCAATGTTTTTCTCTTTCGGGGGCTTAGAGGATCGGACTAGTCTAGTGGCTGTCCTACACGCCAGGCGATGTAGATCTGCCGCCTCTGCGCTGTTGTCCCTCATTCGCTGCACATTTAGTTAATAGCGACGATTCACGGCTCTTGCAGCTTTGACGTTCCACCAAGAAAGCCTAAGCCTTTGAGCAAGACCAATTGTCCTCAAGGGTATACATCGGTCGCTGGCCTCGCGAACTTTCTCATTGAGGATGCGTCAGCAAGCGTCCACCGTACCTTTTCCGAGTCGCTCTATTAAATGAAGAGCACTTAGTTGTTCTCTCATCTCCTAGAAGTCTGCTCGCGCAAAATTGGGGCGGCGTATTGCTCCCTGGGGTGCGGGACGGACACTTTGATGGTGAATTCCATCGCGTTGTGGTCAGCACCTCCTAGTTTGTTGCCTACTAGGATGTCGCCGACCAAGCGCTCCTCAGTTGACATGACTAAGTCCTGTACGTCGTTCCCCCGGGCTGGTTCACAAACATACTGGGTCATGCCATTATCGGCGATAAACTCCGTTAGTTTATTGTCTGGGGCCTGTGAAATTAGGCTCACCCAGTCAAGTTAAGGGAGATTGAAGTCGCCGAAGATGATGGTCACGTGATTACTTGAGACTATTTCTTCCAGCTTCTCATATGGCTATGCATCTTGTTCCGCAAGGGTGTGACTATTGCGGCGCACCAATACCAGCTTCAATGTCGCATGGGCCACTCTGACTTCTGCTTTGAGTATCTCGCAAGAAACTGTGATGAGAGCTGCTCTGATAAACGGATGCAGTATCTCCTTTATGTTCAGCACGGACCCGCCCCATTGTTTACTAGGGGCGGGATTGTCCCCGCTGAACATTTTGTAGCTCGGTAGTATTATCTCTGCTGCCAGGTTTCTGCTCTGGAGATCGAGCCATGTTTCATTTATGTCAATGACGTCAACCGAGTACAGAGTCGCCAGTCACGTCAGTTCATCGAACTTAGGGGCATAGGACTGCGCGTTACAGAAGAAGACTTTTAGATGGTTCGTGTCTAGGTCTTCTACTTCTTCATCAATGGGGAGGGTCTCGCCGTGAAGGCTGTCGACCAGGATCTTGACCATCCCTAGAATTGCCTTTCTGTGAGCCCTGTAATGCATCTACCGTGCCCGCAGATTCTTCCTCCTCGAGCGACCGATTGATCATCGCTCTCGTCGGGAATTTGCTGCCGGAACGGGGTCCTCTAGGTAGGATTCCCTGAGGCCAAAACTGGTCCGTTTTAAGCACGCTGGACCCCTAACCTTTCGGCATGGTATTTCTTAGCGATCAAGCGGAATAGTCTGCCATGTCGGGCATTTCCTACATCATTCAGGTGTAGGCCATCTCTTAAGAAAAGATCGGGTCTCTCCAGAAAGTCATCAAACAAGTTGATAAAGGATGCTCCTTCGGGCTTGCAAAGGGTCTCGAGGGCTCGATTTGTATAGGTTAACTTACTGTACAGTTCGTCATCATCATACATTCGTGGTAAGATGGATGTGATGGCCACTCGATCCGTTTTTGCCTTGAGGTTAGAAATCAGCTGCCTATACTTGGCTAGCAGATCTTCCGATCTTGTCCTCTTAAGATCATTGGTACCGACATAACAGATTATGAGAGTCTTCCGGCTGGAAACCTCAACCTCCATAAGGGCTCCTCTGATCTTCTTCAGCGTGGCACTAAGCTTGAAAATAACCCGCCTCTTTGCCTTACACCTATAAACGAATTCAACCACCTTTTGCCGGACGATAGAGTCACCGAGTAAACGTAAACGAAAACGAAAGTCTAGGCCTAGACACAAGGCCTCAAATTAGAAGCCGTATAAGTCAAGAAACACAAGTTAACGTGACTAACGGTACTCTCAAACATTACTACGTGAACGCTAGAAGTTTCCGAGACCGAATCGAAGAATTGAGTATCTATGCAATGAATGAAAGTATCGACATATTAGCAATCACGGAATCTGGGATGAAATTGAGCACCAGGCATTATTTAGGCAAATTTACTCTCCCCGGTTACTCACTTTATCACAAAGATAGACAAGGCTGAGAGGGCGGAGGAGTGCTGTCCCTCGTTAAAAACAACAAAAACAACCTGCAAATATTAGAAGTCACAATTCCAAACAACAGGCACGACAAAGTATCGATCCAAGTAGGCGGTAAACATATAAAATATCAAATCACTCTCGTCTATTGCCCCACAAAAATCAAGGTTGCAGATCATATCGATCTTTACAACACCCTCGTCAATGCCGTCACAACATAACACAGTATTGAGCTTGGAGACTTCAAAATCCCTGACATTGATTGAGAAACAGACAATTGCACTGCCACCGACCAACGTATGATTGATTTTGCAGACTATAACTTCATGACCCAAATGGTGAAGACACCAACAGGAGGTAGCAATATTCTCGATCTTCTATTTAATGCAAGCGACTCTCATGTCACGAACGTTGAAGTGGGCGAACCACTCGGAACTATTGACCACAGCTGCATCCGATTTTTGACTGAGCTTGAGTTGCAAACGTCAACAAACTGCGAAAAAATCGCTAACTTTAGATTAGCTAACGTTGATGGCTTAGGAGAGTCAATAGCGTCAGCAAATATAACACTCTGCCAAGATGTCAATCAATCGTTAACAATTTCTTGACTGCACTTGCAAAATATTGAATATGAGCATATCCCGGGCAAAAACAATCGAATGGCAGTCAATCATCCGAAGTACTGGAAAGGAGAATTGTAGCGCCTTCAGGCACGAAGGAAAGCAAAGCACTAAAAAAAGCGACATCCTCATGGCGACGTAGCAAAAAATGAATACGACATCAGCAGCAGAGATCTAAAGACGGTACTGAAACGTAAGAAGAAAGATTATGAAAATGAAATTGCCACTAATGCCAAACCGAATCCGAAATATTTTTTTAGTTATATTTTGAGCAAAAAAATCAAGATCTGAAATTGGTCCTCTCGAGAACGATGCTGGTGAGCTAGAAACGGATGACACCACAATGAGTGTCCTACTTAACGAATACTTTTGTTCTCTATTTACGTTAGCGAATCATGATATTCCCAATCTTGAGGATATCATAGCGGAAAAACGAATTGAAGCCTTCCGCACAGCGAAATTTTCCTCTGCCAAGGGTATTAATTATATAGATAAATTAAAAGTCACAAAATATCATGTTCCAGACCAAGTTCATCCCAGAATTCTAAAAGATACTATAAACAAAATCGCCAAATATCTACCAAACATTTTCACCCAATCTCTCACAAATGGCACCTTGCCCTCTAAATGGAAGGAGGCCAATATTACCCAAATTTAAAAAAAAGGGACAAAAAGTGTCCCGGCAACTACCGTCCAATTAGTCCCACCTCCGTCTTTGGTCATTTGCTGGAAAGTTTAAAAACAAATAAAATTACAGAATTCTTACAGTGAAACAAATTGATTGGCGACTCTCAGCATGGCTGAGAGCCGCCACACAACCGTTCCTGTCTTACGAACCTCCTACTTTTTTCATCAATATAATTGAAATCCACGACACAAAAAACTCCAATCGATATCATTTACCATGACTTTGAAAAGTCTTTTGATAATGCCCCCCACAAGCATCTAGTTAGTAAATTTCACAGCATCTGTATTCGAGGCGAGCTTACCAACTGAATAAAATGCTGGCTTACGGACAGACGGCAGCGAGTTGTACTTAACGGAACTTCCTCCCCTTGGGGTAATGTTACAAGCAACATGCCTCAAAGATTCCTGTTATGGCCAGTTCTCTTTAGAATATTCAATAACGATCTCGATAGCAGCGTACTCTCAAACATTAGCAAGTTTGCAGACGATACTAAGATAGGAGGAAAAGTGCAAACGAACTAGAGTGTCAGTGGCTCCAACTAGACTTGAACAAAATTGTTGACTGGTCATAAAAATGGCATATAAAATTCAATGTAGACAAATGTAAAGTATTCACATAGGTCCTCATAACCTCAAGCACGAATATTCAATGCCCGGAACGAAACTCATTCCTGTCACCGAAAAGAGAGGTTTAGGTGTCATCATTAGTAACGATTTAAGAAGTAACAGGCAATATAACGATGCTGCCAAGAAAGGCAACAAAATGCAAAGTATGACATCCCGCACTATCTGGTACAAAAACCCACAGAGTGTGCTCAAGTTGTACAATGTATTTTTTAGGCTGCATCTCGAGTATTCCGTTTAATTCTGGTTTCCATATCTCAGAAAAGAGGTTATTAAATTAGGAAAGGTTTACCGTAGAGCTACCACACTTATCCCTTCGCTCCGGAATAAATCGTACGAAGACAGGCTACATGAGATCAATCTTTATTCGCTAGAGAAACGTCGAGTCAGAGGCAACATGACCGAAGTGTGAACGATTATGAATGGTCAGGAAAACGTCAACCGAGCTAGCCAATTCTTTCTAGATACAAACGGAGTGACTAGTATCAATGGATACAAAATCGTGGGGGAACGTTTCTCATTCAACATCATGCGCAATTTCTCCACGTACAGAGGTGTCGAAAAATGGAACAAACTTCCAAAAGAGGTTGCAAACAGCAATTCGGTAGAAACGTTTAGGTCGCGGCTTGATAAGTTTTACATAGATCGCCAATAAATAGCTAAATCATTTCCTATCTTGATGTTTTAAAAACGGAAATTGCAGATTAAGCTTTCTTAGACGTCCTACTTCAGAACTAACCACCGTGCTTTCAGAAGGCAACCTTGTTTGGGCCAATAGGCGTGTTGTTGTCTTCCTACACTTGTAAACACTTGTGAACCTAGGCCAAGTGTCTTAGTTTCGCCGTCCAGGTCAATGAACCGCTCAAAGGTGCTACGCGTTAACATCACAAACGCGGGCCGGTTCACGAAGATGAACCGGTTCTGGACCTGCTGAAATCCGTCCTAATCTACGTCGCCCGTCAAGGTTAGGAGCGGTTTCCATCCTCGGATGTCTTGGACCGAGGTTTCGATTTAGTCCCGGTTTTCGGTTTCCGAGCAGCCGATGACCTCTTGACCTAATAAAAGTAGGTACCCCGAGTATTGGTTTAGGGGTGGAAGCGAGTTGCGAGCTCACATCCAGCACCGGTAGCCCTGACATGGGCCTAGGGGTGGATGCGTGCTGCCGTTGCAAGCTCCTACCTAGGACGTCACGGTAAGAAGACAGGGCAATCCTCTCCCGCGATGCCTTTCCATCCAGCTGTAAACTATGGACTGCCAACTTGTTAACTTTTACTAGCTTCCTCGTCTGTTCCGCCAGACCTTCACTAGCCTTTTCGATATCGGAACGTGAGTTTCTACTGAGGTTTGCAGGGAAACTCTCCAGATCACGCTTACTAACTAGGTCAAATTGGACCTTTCCTACCTCGGCTCTTACCTCCGCTACGGACTCACAAGTCCTGCCAGTCTACTCTCACATCTCCACATACTCACCGACGACAGTGTTCAGCTGCTCCTCGAGAACAAAGTCCTTTGCCGAAAGGATCCCGTCCTCTCCGCCGTCGTCATCCCTCATTCGCAGGCTATGGAAAGTCACCAAGACGTGGTCAAGCCTGCCATTCGGCTCACAGAAGCGGCAGACGAGGCGCTCCTTGTCCTGCTCCTCGAGGTCCCTGAAGACGAGCTTGCTCATTCTGGCAAAGCAGCCCGAGCAGATCTTCAGAGTATGCAGCATCTTCAAACGTCACCAAAGGTCCTCTTCACACACTTTCCGCGTGCGCGCACTAATTAATTTAATAAATTAGACAGCTAGTTTTAATGCTTAGAATTATAATTTACCACTGAACAAAAGTTTTACACATCACGACAGCAACGATTAACACAATAAGGACTGTAAAGAGAAACATAGTATGGCCAGTTAATGTTCTGCTCGTTATCAAATGTGAATATTAGTAGTAGTAGCAGGAGGCCTGGGACGGGCTGAATTATCCATTCTAGCACTATTCCAAATTTGAATTTGCAGTACAGCTAGCACAGCCTTGATGAGCTGCCCATCGTTCATGGGCTGCCGGATGCCAAAGGCTCCAGCCGTTGGTTGTTGCCACCTTGGCGGCACAGGTCCAAATGATTAATAAAGGGGTAGATCAGCCTCCCAATGTTTGTCGAGGCGGCTTTTAAATGTTTACGTTATCACTGTTTACCACATCATGTGGTAAGCGGTTCCAAATTGTTGTCATCTTGATTGTAAAGAATTTTTCGGCCACTGATGTTCTAAATGGTTTAGGTGCATTTTTTGTCCATTATTCCCTGAGTTGTAATCTCGGTCAAAGAGGCCCTCAGGGCTAGTCCTAGGAAATCCGTTTAGGTATTTGAAGGTTTCAATTAACTGACCTCTAAGTCGTCTTCTTTCAAGTGATTTCAGTTTTAATTCGTCGAGTCATTGCGGATATGTCTTATTTCTCAGTTCCGGAATCATTTTTGGGGTTCGGTGCTGAACACGTTTCATTTTGTTAATATCCCCTCATAGGTGAGGGGACCAAAATTTTACTGCAAAGTCCATGTTAGGTGTAACGATTGAAGTATATAACGGGAGCACGATGTCCCTGGATTTATATTGGAAGTTTCTGGATATAAAGCCTAGGACTCTGTTGCCTTTCTTGTAGCTAGCTTCCACTTGTTTTCTCCACTTGAGATCTTTGGGGATTAATATTCCAAGGTCTCGTTGTTGGTCTACTTCAGTCATATGCTGGTCTGCCATTACGAAAGCAGAATTTCGATTTCGTAATCCAATGTGCATAACAGTGTATTTTCCTATATTAAAGTTCATATGCCACTTATCAGACCAATCCACTAGTTTATCAAGATCCCTTTTGGTAGTTATGCGATCCTGCTTACAGTCCGCTTTGGGGCAGAGTTTAGTGTCGTCAGCAAATTAAGATAGCTAGCTAACATGTCGGTATCGAGATCATTCATATAGATTATAAAGAGCAGGGGCCCATGAACACTGCCCTGGGGTGCTCCTGATGTTAGCCGGGGTACTCCTTGGCCGATACAGACCCGTTGCTTTTGGCCCGTGAGCCAGTTTCTGAGCCACCTGGGCACATTTCCAGTTATGCCAAGCGCCTCCACCTTTCTAAATAGGCGTTCATGAGGGACCATATCAAACGCTTTATGAAAGTCAATATCAATATGGTCGACAGCTTTCGTTTCATCGTACATCTCGGTAACCTTATTAAAGAAGTCTTGGAGATGGATCAGGCCGCAAAGTTTGCTTCTGAAGCCATGTTGGGTTTCCTTTATGAGGAGGTTTCTTCCGAGGTGACATGGTATACATGATTTTATTAATCTTTCCAGGGGGCTGCTCACCATAGATGTGAGACTGATTGGTCTAAAATGTCCTGTCTCTGGCCTATTACCCTTCTTGAATTCGGCTGTGATGTTTTCGGTTTTCCAGTCTTCTGGTATAATTCCAGTAGACATAGACCTGTTAAAGATCTCTGTTGTGGACCACATATGATTTCGGAGAGGCTCCGTAACATTCTCGGATGACGGTCATCTGGTCCTGTAGATTTGTAAATATTTGGTTTGCTGATTGGTTTCTCTACTTCACCAGCGAGGAAGTCAATATCTTCCAACAGTTGCACTTTTACAGGCAGTTCGACTTCAGGAGTATTAATAATATTCTCATCTATGAAGACGGTTACAAAGTAATCGCTGAGTATCATAGACATGTCGGCATCGGACGATTTTAGATCACCTGCACTATTTCGTAGAGGGCCAATGCTGCCACGAACAACACGTCTCTCATTCACATATGCCAAGAATCCTTATGGATTTCGTTTAGCCGATCTAGCCCAATTTTTTTTCTCATTTCTCTTGGCGCTTCTGACCACTCTTTTCACGCTTTTACCAGCTCGCTCGTGCCCTTGTTCTGACTCCGGTGTTGGATTGGTTTTGTGAACTTGGTACAATGATTGTAAGCTTGCAATTGCTTCTTGAACTTCATTATTCAGCCAAGAGGGATTGTTTATCTGTACTTTTCTCTCCGGGATGTATCGCTTGCTTGCTTGCACCACCCTATCTCTACTATTCGCAAAGCATTCATCAGCGGTGCTGCCACTGAACTGGTTCTCAAAATCTATGTTTGTGACTTCGTCCTTCAAACCATCAAAATTGGCTCACTGAAAATTGTAGTTATACCTTGCTGATCCTCGCATTGTTCGGCTTGCTGTGATTTGAAATTCAATATTATGTAGCTCATCGGTCGATGAAATAAGGTCCAAGATGTTAGGCCCTCTGGTTGGCTTAGGTTGTTATTATTGACGATTTGTATCAGGTTGTTATTAATGACGATTTGTATCAACCTGACTCCCCGTAATGCAGCGTCCAGGGTTGTCCAATTGATGTCAAGTAGGTTGAAGTTCCCCATCGAGATACTCTCATGGGATGAAGAAATTATAATGTCCAGTTCGTCAAGGAGAACGTCTTTTTCTTCTTCTCTTATTCTCGGATTTCGAAATACTTATAATTTTCATTATTATTCCATCAGAGGGTATAATGTCGACCAGGATTGCCTCATAAGATGTCGTTGCTATTGCTTTGCGAAGTATTGGAACCAATTTTTTCCTGCTTCAGTAGGTCGTACGACCCCCTCAATAAAAGCGTATGCTGAACTGTGGTGTTTATTTAGGGTGAGGAAGCGTCAATAATAGCGTATGATGATCTCTGGTGTTTAGGTCGTTTTACGAATGGAACTGAAAAGTCAATATTTGATTTGAAAATTATACAGAACCAAAGCGAAGCATTTTATTGAGTTCGAAACTTGAAGAGGTGTAAATATAACGGTATTTGATTAATTTGCATCGATCAACCAGTATCAAACTCATAAAAATATTAAACAGCTTTTCAATTTTATTTTTATAAATCACTTACGTGACGTACCGTTACCAGATACCGATACCAAATACCAAAACCAGATACCGACACAAATACCGATAGCAAATACCGATACCAGATACCGATACCCGATACCGATACAGGATACCGATACCAGATAACGATACCAGATACCGATACCAGATACCGATACCAGATACCGATACCAGATACCGATACCAGATACCGATACCAGATACCGATAACAGATACCGATACTAGATACCAATACCAGATACCGATACCAGATACCGATACCAGATACCAATACCAGATACCGATACCTGATACCGATACCAGATACCGATACCAGATACCGATACCAGATACCGATACCAGATACCGATACCAGATACCGATACCAGATACCGATACCAGATACCGATACCAGATACCGATACCAGATACCGA
>SDVV010005578.1:0-19098 GCA_016164225.1 Gammarus roeselii | reverse complement strand
CATCGATAAGGGACAGACCATCGATATGGGACAGACCATCGATAAGAGACAGACCATCGATAAGGGACAGACCATCGATAAGGGACAGACCATCGATAAGGGACAGACCATCGATAAGGGACAGACCATCGGTAAGGGACAGACCATCAATAAGGGACAGACCATCGATAAGGGACAGACCATCGATAAGGGACAGACCATCGGTAAGGGACAGACCATCGATAAGGGACAGACCATCGGTAAGGGACAGACCATCGATAAGGGACAGACCACTGATGAATGGAAATACTTTTGATTAGGAGTAAGCTATTGATGGGGAAAACAGACCATCGATAAGGGACAGACCATCGATAAGAGACAGACCATCGATAAGGGACAGACCATCGGTAAGGGACAGACCATCGATAAGGGACAGACCATCGATAAGGGACAGACCATCGATAAGGGACAGACCATCGATAAGGGACAGACCACTGATGAATGGAAATACTTTTGATTAGGAGTAAGCTATTGATGGGGAAAACCCATTGATTAGGGAAGAACCATCAATGAGAGGAAAAGCATGGAGGATCAGGCCAGCGCTGAGAGAGATCTTCAAAGCTGTGAGACAGACCATCAATACCAAGGAGCAGGCCTTTGACACAAAGAGGCCGACCTTTGATGTAAAGGGACAGACTATTGCTACAAAGGGGAGACTATTGATACTATGGGGCACACAACTGATACTAATGGGCAGACAATAGATACAATGGGGTAGACCTTTGAAGGTAAGGGGTAGCCCACAGACAGAGGAAGACCTTTGTTGAGAGGGTGATTGGTACAGGACAGACAGACTATTGATTGAAAGACCGTGCCCAAAAAGTTTAGTAATTTTATAAGGGCTTGTTGTTAGCATTTTGTTTTGTTCACGCGTTGCTTCAATAAATGATTTGATCAGGGCATACCTTTGATGAGGGCAGACCTTTGATCCAAACAGAGACAGTGGCTACAAATGGGCAGACTAATGATACAAGGAAGCAGACGATTGATGAAGGAAAACTTTGTTAGGAGGTGGACCATTGGCAGCTCCCAGAGCTTTTACATTGCAGAACATTGCATAAATATTGATGATTTCTCTTGTAACATTATAATGCTGTATTGACCTTATCACATCAAATCAAATGATGATTGCTCTTGTAACACTATAATGCTGTAGGGACCATGCCACATCAAATCAAATTATGATTGCTCTTGTAACACTATAATGCTGTAGTGACCACCACATCAAATCAAATGATGATTGCTCTTGTAACACTATAATGCTGTAGTGACCACCACATCAAATCAAATGATGATTGCTCTTGTAACACTATAATGCTACAGGGACCACACCACATCAAATCAATTGATGATTGCTCTTGTAACACTATAATGCTGTAGTGACCATACCACATCAAATCAAATGATGATTGCTCTTGTAACACTATAATGCTGTAGTAACCACACCACATCAAATCAAATGATGATTGCTCTTGTAACACTATAATGCTGTAGGGACCATACCACATCAAATAAAATGATGATTGCTCTTGTAACACTATAATGGTGTAGGAACCATACCACATCAAATCAAATGATGATTGCTCTTGTAACACTATAATGCTGTAGTGACCATACTACCACATGAAATCAAATGATGATTGCTCTTATAACACTATAATGCTGTAGTGACCATACCACATCAAATCAAATGATGATTGCTCCTGCAACACTATAATGCTGTAGTGACCATACCACATGAAATCAAATGATGATTGCTCTTATAACACCATAATGCTGTAGCGACCATACCACATCAAATCAAATGATGATTGCTCTTATAACACTATAATGCTGTAGCGACCATACCACATCAAATCAAATGATGATTGCTCTTGCAACACTATAATGCTGTAGTGACCATACCACATCAAATCAACTGATGATTGCTCTTGTAACACTATAATGCTGTAGGGACCATACCACATCTCATTGTTCAGGTCATATTTCAATCAACTTTTCCAGCTATTATCCAAAGTACAATCCGCTATTACCCACGTACAAACAGCTATTACCCACGTACAAACAGCTATTACCCACGTACATTCAGCTATTATCCACGTACAATCAGCTATTACCCAAGTACAATGAGCTATTACCCAAGTACAATCAGCTATCACCCACGGACAATCAGCCATTACTCACGTACAATCAGCTATTACATGCGTACAATAAGCTATTGCCCACATACATTGTATTGTACCACTTCACATCTTGCAGCTTAGAATCGTGCTACGATTTCATAACACCCCACTTACTGAATATTAATTATTTTTTCGTCATCTTCTGCTACTCCGCCGGTCATGTCTGGTACAAGGTTGGTGCCCAGGACCATAATATCATTCCCTTATTGAGAAGCAGATGGGATCAGCTATAAGTTAGTTTAGCTTTGCATTCAACCCAAATCTCGCAATAGGAAGTAACCTTGCGCTAACGCGCATCCGACGATACGCGCATCCGACTATACGCGCATCCGACTCTCATTTGTATTATTCCCGCTTCAATTCCGCTTTCGAATCGTTGTCCCAATTGTCACATCCCGCATCTAATTATAGTACTGAATTCATATCTGCTGTCTACAAGAAATCACAAAAAATAGAACTCGGGCTAACGGTCCATTTTCCCAACGGTAAATTTTATATCAGTCCAAGATGGTTCAGGCTAAGCTAGAATGTGACATCTGCCACACCTCGAACGCCCCCAAAATAATGGATTGCCAAAGCTCTTCTTTCTCTGCCAGGACTTTGCGTAGCAGTCCCTCAAATGGGGAATGCAAGACATAGCGCTGTAAATTTTGTGATGTGGCAGAGGAAACCAAACAATTAAATACACAAATTAGTCACGCCTTCGATGGCTTATCCAAAACAGAGACAGTCTCATCCAACGGCTTATCCATAACAGAGTCAGTCAACACGGAGACCCGATTGATAGCTGTTGAATTGAAATTGGGAAACGTGCTGAAACAATTTCACGAATTTAAAGATCTGATAAGCAGCGAATTAGCAGCTGTCAAAGAAACTGTCGAGGCCACCCAAAATCAAGAACAAACTCCAAGTGCACCTAGACTCCGAAATCGCCAAGAATCTTTCGACTCTAGACGCTGAGACAAACGATCGTCTTAAACAGACAGTAAACTCAGTCAAAGATAGCGAAGCACTGTACTCATCTGTAGTTAGTAGGAGGCAGCCACGCTGTGACAATGCAACACACGTCGGACCACAATCTCACCAGTTTCGACCCAAAACACGAAACAGATTCGACGTACTGCCCGATGAATTGGACTCTCCGAATGCAGAGGAAATTATTGTGATTTGTGATTAGAATGTCACCTCCTTCAAATCAAATCAGCGAAAAGGGAGAATTCAACTGAAGATACTCGGCAAAGCCGATTTGAAACTTGACGAGGTCGCAGGCATAATCGCAAAGGAAAGGATACAATCATCTAAACGAATTATAATACAAGTCGAAGCTAAAGACGTAACGCAGACGGAATAGACATGGAAAAGGTATGAAGCCATGCTGAACAACATCAAACCCTCACACGCGAACCTCCATGTCACTGGCATCCTGCCCCATTCAAACCAAAGTAGATATAAGTTAAGCAAGATGATTCTACTTAACAATCGCTTAGCAGCTTTCTGCAAAGCCCAGAAAATCTATTTTTCGGATCATTGGGATACGATGATCGACTCAAAGTAGTATAATTTTAATAGAATCACCAACAAGGCTCGCATTAACACGTATTGACTTGATTCTATCGAAAACATCCTTAAAAACATCGGCGCTGGACTTGTCAACGAAAATAAGTCATAAAACGTAAACGATATCATACCAACAACTCCGCCAGCAGTGCCCGACGAAACGACACAGCGACCTCCGCCCGTTTCAACACGAGATACACAACAAATACTAGTGCCCATCAAAACACCACCACAGGTCCTAGCAAAACAGTTCTTGTCATCAATCCAGTCCGAGTTAGAGGCAGTAGCCGCAGCTCCGCTAGTACAACCCGTGTAAACGAAAACGAAAGTCTCGGTTCCGACACAAGACCTCAGAGTAGAAGCAAAATAAGTCAAGCAAATCAAGTCAATGTGACTAACGGTACTCTCAAATGTTACTACGTGAACGCTAGAAGTCTCAGAGACAAAATCGAAGAATTAGGTATCCTTGCATTGAATGAAAGTATCGACATAATAGCTATCACAGGATCGTGGATGAAATCGAGCACCAGACATTATATAGGCCAATTTACTCTTCCCGGTTACTCACTATTTCACAAAGATAGACAAGGCCGAGAGGGCGGAAGAGTGCTGTTTCTCGTGAAAAACACTCTGCAAATAATAGAAGTCACCATTCCAAACAACAGGCACGACATAGTATCAATCAAAGTAGTCGGCAAACACATAAAATGTCAAATCACTCGTCTACCGCCCCCCAAAAAGCAAGGTTGCAGATGATATCGATCTTTACAACACCCTCGTCGATGTTGTCACAACACAACACAGTATCGTGCTTGGTGACTTCAATATCCCCGACATTGATTGGGAAACAGACGAATGTACTGCCACCGCCCAACGTCTGATTGATTTTGCAGACAAGTTCATGACTCAAATGGTGAAGACACCTAGAAGAGGTAGAAACATTCTTGATCTCCTATTTAGTGCAAGCGACTCATGTCACGAACGTCGAAGTAGGCGAACCACTCGGACCTAGTGACCACAACTGTATCGTTTTTTGATAGAGCTCAAGTTGAACACACCAACAAACTGCGAAAAAGTCCCTAACTTCAGATTGGCTAATTTTTATAGCTTAAGAGAGTCAATAACGTCAGCAACTATGACCCTCGGACACGATGTCAATAAAACGCTTGACTATTTCTTGACTGCGCTTAAAAATATCGAACATGAGCATATCCCGCGCAAAAACAGGCGAACAACAGCCTATCAGCCCAAGTACTGGAAAGGAGAGTTGCAGCGCCTTCATTCACAAAAGAAAGCAAAGCACTCGGATAAGCAGAGACATCCACATGACGACGTAGCAAAAAATGAATACAAAATTTGCAGACGAGATCTAAAGAGGGTCCTGAAACTTAAGAAGAAAGATTATGAAAACGAAATTGCTGCCAATGCCAAAACTAATGCGAATCAATTTTTTAGCTATATTTCCTCTCGAGAACGATGTTGGTGAGCTAGAAACAGACAACACCAAAATGAGTTTTCTACTTAACGAATACTTTTGCTCTGTATTTAAGTTAGAGAATCAGGATATTCCTAATCCTGAGGGTATCGTAGCGGCAAAACAAATTGAAGCCCTCACCACAGTGAACTTTTCCCTCGTATAAGTTGTTAAATATATAGATAAATTGAAAGTCAAAAAATCTCCAGGTCCAGAACAAATTCATCCTAGAATTCTAAAAGAGACTAGAAACGAAATCGCCGAACATTTATCAAACATTTTCACCCAATCTCTCACTAATGGCACCTGCCCTTCCAAATAAAAAGAGGCCAATGTTACACCAATTTTTAAAAACGGAGACAAAAAGTGTCCCGGCAACTACCGTCCAATTAGTCTCACCTCAGTCATTGGCAAGTTGATGGAAAGTTTGATAACGGATAAAATTACAGAATTCTTAGAATAAAAGAAATTGATTGGTGACTCCCAGCATGGCTTCAGACACAACCGTTCCTGTATCACAAATCTGCTCGTCTTTTTCAGAAATATAATCGAAATCCACGACACAAAATGTTCAATCGATATTATTTACCTCGACTTTCAAAAGGCATTTGATACAGTCCCACACAAGCGCCTAATTAGTAAATTGCACAGCATCGGTATTCGAGGTGAGCTTAAAAGCTGGATAAAATGCTGGCGTACGGACAGACGACAGCGAGTTGTACTAAGCGGAGCTTCCTTCCCTTGGGGTAACGTTACAAGCGGCGTGCCTCAAGAATCCGTGTTAGAGCCAGTTCTTTCTATTATATTCGTTAACGATCTCGATAGCAACGTACTCTCAAACATTAGCAAGTTTGCAGACGATACTAAGATCGGAGGAAAAGTGCAAACTGAACTAGAGTGTCAGCAGATCCAACTATACTTGAACAAAATTGTTGATTGGTCTGAAAAGTGGCAAATGAACTTCAATGTCGACAAATGCAAAGTTATGCACATAGGTCTTTACAACCCCAAACATGAATATTCAATGTCTGGAAAAAAAACTCATTCCAGTCACCGAAGAGAGAGATTTAGGTGTCATCATTAACAACAACTTAAAAAGCAGCAAGCAATGTAACGATGCTGCCAAGAAAGGCAACAAAATGCTAGGTACGATATCCCGCACTATCTCTTACAAAACCCAGCACAGTATGCTCAAGTTGTTTAATGCATTTGTTAGACCGCATCTCGAGTATGCCGTTCAATTCTGGTCTCCATTCCTTAGGAAAGACGTTATTAAACTTGAGAAGGTTCAACGTAGAGCTATCAAACTCATCCCCTCGCTGCGGAATAAATTGTACGAAGACAGGCTTCGTGAACTCAATCTTTTTTGTTAAAGAAACGTCGAGTCAGAGGCGACGTGATAGAAGTGTGGAAGATTATGAAAGGTAAGGAAAACGTTGACCGAGAGAGCCTTTTCACTCTAGATACAAACTGAATCACTAGGAACAATGGATACAAAATCGTTGGGAAACGTTTCTCACTCGACATCACGCGCAATTTCTTCACGTATCGAGTTGTCGAAGAATGGAACTAACTTCCAGCGGGGGTTGTAAACAGCAATACAATCGAAACATTTAAGTCGTGGCTCGATAAGTTCTACATAAATCGCCAATAAATAGCTAATACGTTTCATTTCCCGTTATAAAAATAAAATAGAAATGGCACACGACGCTCTCTTAGACCTTCTACTTCAAAACTAATCCTCTTGCTACCAAAAGGCAACCTAGTTTGGGCCAATAGGCCATATAGACGTTCTACTCCAGAACTAACACTCATGCTACCAAGAGGCAACCTAGTTTGGGCCAATAGGCCTGTTGTTGTCTTCCTACACTTGTAAACACTTGTAAACATCAAATCAAATGATGATTGCTCTTGTAACACTATAATGTTGTAGGGACCATACCACATCGAATCAAATTGTATTAACACAATATTTGTATTAATTTTTACTTAAGGTGGGTAACTACTTTGGTGTATTTAAGAGACATTACTTGAGGTAGGTAGGTAGCCACTTTGGTGCCTATAAAAGGCATTACTTGAGGTAGGTAGGTAGCTACTTTGGTCCCTATAAAAGGCATTACTTGAGGTAGGTAGCTACTGTGGTGCATGTCAGAGAGACTACATGCACAAGGTAGCTACTTTGGTGAATCTAAGAGGCATTACTTGAGGTGGGTAGCTATTTTGTTACATATAAGAGACATAACTTGAAATAGGTAGCTACTTTGTGCATGTAAGAGACATTACTTAAGGTAGATGGCTACTTTGGTGCACATAGACGAATATATGTCGGTAGCTACTTTAGTGCATCTAAGATACATTACTTGAGATAGGTGACTGCTTTGGTGCATGCGAGGGATTTTAATTGAGGTAGGTAGCTACTTTGGTGCATATAAGAGACATTACTTATGGTAGGTAGCTATTTTGTGGCATGTAACAGACGTTACTTGCAGAAGGCTGCTACTTAGGTGCATATAAGTTACATTATTTGGGGTAGGTAGCTACTTTGTTGCATATTATGATAGTAGTCAGTAATTGAGGTAGGTAGCTATTTTGGTACATATAAGACATTACTTGCAGAAGGTAGCTATTTTGGTGCATATAAGAGACAGTACTTGCGGTGGGTAGCTCCTTTGGTGCATATAAAAATCATTACCAGAGACAGGCTGCTACTTGGGTGCATACAAGACAGTTTTGGAGTGGGATGCCACTTTGGTTGATATTATACGATAGCTGTTATAGTGCATATAAGAGACATCAATGGAGGCAGGTAGCTTCTTTAGTGCATATAAGAAATACCTTGAGGTGGGTAGTAACTTTGGTGCAGATAAGAGACATCAGTAGGAGTAAGGGGCTACTTTAGTGCCTGTACGACGTTACTTTAGGTGGGTAGCTACTACGGTTTAAACATCTCCTCTCAAGGTTAGTTGGGTAAAGAATCCTTGGTTGAACTTACTTCCAGCCTAGAGATGCGATGAAGCTACATACAGGTTCTTGCACACTTCAAAGCTGTCCATCAATATGTTTGATGCATATTACTCGTTCCACTGGTATCACTTCCCCCGTCCGCTACCACAGTTTTCGACGAAATAGCTCACTAGAGGCATTTGACTGCCATCAATATGTCCCGATAGATGGCGCAGGCTACACATCATTGCAAGCAACATCTGAAGGACGAGGGTATGTACGGGCTTGCTTGCAAATATTGTTCCTTCATTCATGTATACTGAAGAATAGATATAGAAGACCGAAAACAAATGCGCTGAAGATGCTACCGTAGAGCTGCTGCTCTTTCCGCAATTATTTGTTTTGCTTCTACAGTTGATTTTGTTGGTCAGACGGAAAGTGTCCCACTGGCCCTCAATATTTTGAATCTACGCACCACTTCAGATGGTTTCCGTGTTGATAAATGTTTTATTTCTTTTTTCCTGGGTCAGAAATAGTGAATGATTTTTTTTCAACAAATTAAAGAAAAATGGAACCCAAGAAACTAGTTCGCCATGGAGGCGACCTAAAAATTGTACACCGGCCTATTTCCTTAGACGCTACCGGCCTATTTCCTCACACGCTACCGGCCCATTTCCTTAGACGCTACCGGCCTATTTCTTTACACTCCTTTCACTCTATTTTGAAACACGTTATCTGGAGAAATTCCGTACATTTTTTATTGGACAAAGGTTAATTGAAACTCTTGTGACAAAATTGTTTTTTATTTTATAGTTTTCAAGAAAATCGAAGGCAATTTTGATGTTAGAACGTTCGTACATAAATTCATTCTAACTAAGATATAAATTGAAACAGACATTCATGCACAACGGACAACATCTAATAATCAGTTGAAAAATTATTTTTTATAGGAGGTCAGAGGATGTTTAAACTGTGCCGAATCAGTCTATTCAGATCCCTTCAGAAACAAGATGGCGAGTGTTCATTCAGCCTAGCGTGAACGAGCTATCGCTATTTCACTACTCATATTATTAATAACACTATATACATCATGAATCGGACAAATCTCTTCAAATAAAATACACGGTATGACAGAACAGGACCACCCACGACGATTGGGCCAAACGAATATGATCAATCCATGAACATTATTAATAGTTGTCAATACATGTACATTATTAATAGTTGTCAATCCATGTAAATTATTACTAGTTGTCAATACATGTACATTATTAATAGTTGTCAATACATGTTCATTATTAATAGTTGTCAATCCATGTACATTATTACTAGTTGTCAATACATGTACATTATTAATAGTTGTCAATACATGTACATTATTACTAGTTGTCAATACATGTACATTATTAATAGTTGTCAATACATGTACATTATTAATAGTTGTCAATCCATGTACATTATTAATAGTTGTCAATACATGTACATTATTAATAGTTGTCAATACATGTACATTATTACTAGTTGTCAATACATGTACATTATTAATAGTTGTCAATCCATGTACATTATTAATAGTTGTCAATCCATGAACATTATTAATAGTTGTCAATACATGTACATTATTAATAGTTGTCAATCCATGTACATTATTACTAGTTGTCAATACATGTACATTATTAATAGTTGTCAATACATGTACATTATTAATAGTTGTCAATCCATGTACATTATTAATAGTTGTTAATACATGTACATTATTAATAGTTGTCAATACATGTACATTATTAATAGTTGTCAATACATGTACATTATTAATAGTTGTCAATCCATGTACATTATTAATAGTTGTCAATACATGTACATTATTAATAGTTGTCAATACATGTACATTATTAATAGTTGTCAATCCATGTACATTATTAATAGTTGTCAATCCATGTACATTATTAATAGTTGTTAATACATGTACATTATTAATAGTTGTTAATACATGTACATTATTAATAGTTGTCAATACATGTACATTAACAATAGTTGTCAATACATGTACATTATTAATAGTTGTCAATACATGTACATTATTAATAGTTGTTAATACATGTACATTATTAATAGTTGTCAATACATGTACATTATTAATAGTTGTCAATACATGTTCATTATTAATAGTTGTCAATACATGTACATTATTAATAGTTGTCAATACATGTACATTATTAATAGTTGTCAATACATGTACATTATTAATAGTTGTCAATACATGTACATTATTGATTTACGAAAAAAATTGAAGCATGGCATCAATTCCATTGGTTGGTAATAAATTGAATATAAGACATGCTTGCCACTCCTCTATGGAGGAATGTTCTATTGAACACACTTATCTAGTAAACAATTTACACGTGTGGAATTGGAGCTTATATGATCACAGTTAATTTTATTCCCAAAATCAGTATAAAATTGACCTGGGTATATGTGGAGAAGAAGAGGCAGTTTGCTCACTATAAAGTCGAGAGATTTTAGCCTCATAATTAAGCTTGTGCATGTCCGACCGCAAGATGGCACTGATGGCTGGCGAGTCGGTGGGCGCCAACCAATTTGTTCATTGAAACCCTAAAACGAGTCAAAACCTCTTTAAATCTTCAAATTGATGCTGAGAAGTTGCCAAGAAGACGGCATACTCGTGATAAAACTATCTTTATTAAATTTAGATTTTATTCGTTTACGACATAGAAACTAGCGCGTCACACTAGTTGGCTCGTTTTATTTATTACTCGTCGTATTTATTACGTTTTCAACATGTCAAACAATAGCCGTGCCACGGAAATGGCGTCTCTTTTACATTTTCTGACTGACGATTCAAAGAACCAGCTTAGTTACCGCGAAGTCACATTCGTCTATGGGCCGCCCACGAGGAAGTTTACATGAATCAGGCGGTCTTTCTCCATCGAGGAGGCCTGCTTGCGGTGGCCGTGTCTGGAGCCCAGGGCCCTACGAAAATCCCTCAACTCATCCTGTTTCATGTCATAGGCGGTGGCTACGGCTTCGTGTGCATCGCCCACGTGGGGTCGACGTAGACGCGACCTGTGCATTGCTCGAGCCTCTGGCCCACCGACACTTTCAGGACAGCAGGGCCACAATATATACATTGTTTTTTTCAGGGACGAGTCAACCATCATCCCATCATTCCTCTTCAACAAAATGCGAGGCCAACTTTGGTTTTAACACAAATCTTTCTCCTACGCGAGGTCATCCTTACACACGTCTTCTTGGTTCGATGCTGTGTGGCTGAAAGGCATGAACACGCAGCTAGAAGCAATGCTCTGGTGTCCTCAGTAATGAAATTACACAACACGGGTGGCAATGTATAAACTTCTACCCAACCCACAAGATTGATGCCGGTATCTGCAATAACACTCATCGCCATGTTCTTCAGCCTGTTATCATTTTTCCCCTCAATGAGTCCCAACAAGCACGTGTTGATGGATATCGATGGTTTCGGGTGTACGTTGGCCGTGGTTTCCACCGCCGCAGGTGGAACCCGGGGCTAAGCAACAACAACAACAACAAAACTCAATAGAAGTTCATGGAATTAGAACAAGCAAATAGATAGACTCCGAACACCCCTCGATTCTACGCATTTGTAGTAAATACGTGTTATGTTCATGTGATTTTTTGCACGTTTCTGTTCTGCGACTATTCTCCGACATTATATGTGCTGTTGCCTTGTAGAGAACTACAAATTGCTCACTTAGGGGCGACTACTCCCCCAATTAATCAATTCTTGATCTCATGTTTGAAACTTCCATTTACCGTACAAAATCCGAACAAAATTAACAAAATTCGTGAATAGGACACTGAAAAAAATGAAAACTTTTGTCAATATATTTCTGAAGAGACCGAATACATGCGAGTAAATTGACATAATGAACATACTAAAATTTAACAGCCTCGTCAATTATTTCTACTTTCCTATATCTTGGCAATGAGTATTGAAGGTAAAATATTTAAAGCACTTAGTTACATCTGTTCGACCATGCTAAGTTACATAGTCAGAAGACAGTTTCTTTTTCGTTGCCTGTATATATTGACTATCATTTGAGAATGTCAAGAGATGTGGTTACTTCTGGCATTGTTGAATGGGAACAACTCGGTTATACGTAACCATTCCTTCAATCGCACTGCGTTCTATTGGCCTAGGCCTAGAGCAATAAACAAAGAGCGGAGAGGATAGCAAGTTAAGACATAATTGAAACTCTCCAGATGCCGCAATTTTGTTGACGAACTTTTTTTAATGGCACCCTAGGGCAGGACTACATTCGCCTTCTGACGGTTCAAACCAAAATTCAAACTGTTGCCAGGTAGAGGGGTCCACACCATCTGGCAATCGAAAGGCTAAATTCCTAATATAGGTATACTTGCTTCATAAACATAGTTTTACTGTATAATTCGAAAGAATGGTGACGTTATACGTAAAAAAAATCATTCTATTATGCAAGAAGAAATACTGGGCAACGTTGGGAGGCCAAAGATGTTCATCTTCAAGGGATTCGAACTTAAGCACGTAGTGTCACAATGTTAAAAAAAAATCAGACGTAAAGTACTAGATTGTCAAGTAAGGCAAGTAAGAAAATTACTTTACAATAGAGAGATAAAGTCGACTACCCGCCACATGAGATATTCCAATCCCTTCACAGTTGAAATATAGCATAAATGCCAATTAGTTATGAATTATTTATGAACACTAAAATGTAGAGGATTTAGGAAATCAGATGCTTCAACAATTTTTGTCTCATGGAATCTTTCGAAAACCTAACTTCTTCGCGCTTGTCGCGTTGCTATGGCAACCCTGATCAGAAAAGATCACCTTGACAACTCATTTTAGTATATCGTTGTTTTGGTATTCCTGAGCAGGAAGGTCACCTTGACAAGTCTTAGACTTCGTCGTTGCTATGGTAACTCTGCGAAGCACTGGTATCCATAACCACTTTGTGCTGGTCGTTGCTAGGGTAACCCTGCGCAGCACTAGTTACCATGGACACCGCGTCCATCCCAAACCAGACGCTTCTAATCTAACAAACACTTTCCCGGTCCTCGCAACCGTTTTACAAATTAGAAAGTGGTCTTTAAAGAGCCTATGTTAGGAAGGAAAGTTTGTATGTGTGTGTAACTGTTCCTCTGAAGTCAGTAAATCTGTTTAAATTCTGTCGAATCTTACATGATTCGCATCACTCCTACAAGTACGATTAAAGGGATAAAAAAGTTCACGCGTACATAGAAGCAATTCCCCGTCTTAAAGATGAAAGAAAGACATCTGGGAGTGTAAACGACCGTAAAAGGCTCATCACAAACACCAAGTGTTAGCACAGAAGGCGCAAAAATTATTAACCTTTTATAATACGTATAACGCGAGTCGGGGAACACATTCGATATTTTTATTTTTATTTTTTCATCAAAGTTTATATACTATTATGCCGTACATTGATGATGCAACAGTCACACGGCAGTAACGCACGACACAGTGTTAGTGCTCATTACGTTGAGGGAGCAAATCAACACAACTGGGTCACAGAACAAGCAGCAAATAGCATCTCTGCTCTGATCACGGAACAAGCAGCGGTGATGCTATTTGCTATCTGCATATGCAATGCGAGTGTTTACATAATTATGTGGATTTAATATTGCAGTTTGTAATGAGTCAACTATTGATATTTTATTATCTTGGCAAGCCAAATCGAACACACTCGATCCGGTGCAGAATAGCTGATATTCACAGTATTGGTTACCAAACTAATATTCACAGTATTAGTTACCAAACTAATATTCACAGTATTAGTTACCAATCTATTATTCACAGTATTTGTTACCAAACTAATATTCACAGTATTAGTTACCAAACTAATATTCACAGTATTAGTTACCAAACTAATATTCACAGTATTTGTTACCAAACTAATATTCACAGTATTAGTTACCAAACTAATATTCACAGTATTTGTTACCAAACTAATATTCACAGTATTAGTTACCAAACTAATATTCACAGTATTAGTTACCAAACTAATATTCACAGTATTTGTTACCAAACTAATATTCACAGTATTAGTTACCAAACTAATATTCACAGTATTAGTTACCAAACTAATATTCACAGTATTTGTTACCAAACTAATATTCACAGTATTAGTTACCAAACTAATATTCACAGTATTAGTTACCAAACTAATATTCACAGTATTTGTTACCAAACTAATATTCACAGTATTAGTTACCAAACTAATATTCACAGTATTAGTTACCAAACTAATATTCACAGTATTTGTTACCAAACTAATATTCACAGTATTAGTTACCAAACTAATATTCACAGGATTAGTTATCAAACCAATATTCACAGTATTAGTTACCAAACTAATATTCACAGTATTAGTTACCAAACCCTTGCGGCATATTCCATTAGAAAATAACTCATAAGCTTTGATTCTTTTTAGAGTAGTGACATTGATCATTCATGGGAACTGTATATCTGAACAATGTTATTATTTTGTATGCTAATTTGTGAACACAGAAAGAACAGTAACAGTAACACGTAAACCTCTACGTATTGTACACGTAAATGAACGCCCCTTAAGGCGCTACGCAGCATCTTCTATGTATACTAATTATTAAAATATGCGTAACGAATCATATTAGCGTATTGAGAAGAACCTTGCGTATTTTACGACGCACGTATAGTGAGAGAAAATTTTGCTCGTTCTCAAGATTCTCATAAGTTGGATTTTCCCACACGATGTCGGCCAGAAATGTCACCCAAAATAACGAGCCTGATCCAGAGACGAGGTCCTCTGAGCCAAGGTAAGTTTGTTATTTTTGCTGAAGTATAGTTAAGTGCATGAGCAATAACAATTACTAGTCTGTATTGGGGCCTCTGCATCCTTTAAGTGAAACCGCCCTACGGGGGAGTCTGCATTAACTTTGCGTTGGGACTCCAATGGAAAGCGGAATCAAATCAAACCAAACCTTCGACTGAAGCAACAAAACAACAGCAACCCGTATTGCGGTCACATCATCAATAATCTGTTATCAACTTCGTGAATGATAACAACGTTAATCTGTTAGCAACTTCGTGGATGATAACAACGTTAATCTGTTATCAACTTCGTGGATGATAACTACGTTAATCTGTTATCAACTTTGTGGATGATAACTACGTTAATCTGTTATCAACTTCGTGGATGATAACAACGTTAATCTGTTATCAACTTCGTGGATGATAACAACGTTAATCTGTATCATCTTCGTGGATGATAACAGATTAACTTTATTGAAGAAGTATAAACTATTAAAAATATTCGTGGATAAATGATGATGAAATAAAACAATCGATTTAAAGACCTGTTGTATCTAATACGCGACAATGTATTAATTAAATAAGCCCTTTGGCTGACAGTCACGTTACATTAGAGCTATTAATGCCTGAACGAGTATTGGGCAATCTCTCCATCGTTCAGCTGCATGTGTTGTGACTAAAGTGGATGCCATTGACATAAATTTCCACTAAGCCATCCAGTCTCCCGCAGCAACAAAAGACATGTGTAAAGCATGTAGACTTTTATTACTGATTAGATTAGATTAGATGAAGGGGCTTATCTCATTTATGTAAGGAGAACTCTGCGGTCAGAACGTAAACGACTTTTCATACGAAAAAAAATCTTCATAAATGCACTGGTTTAACACGTACATCAGTCACATTTGAAGGGGTATGTAAGTAACCGAATGCAGCTGGTGTAATTGTTGAAACAGTTTATTTCAACAAGATTGTGCAGTTTACATGTTATCTCATTTTACAGTTATGACATTTCAGGGTACAAAATTGAAGGCCCTATTTAAGCTATTTAGAGCTTTTGGGGCAACCTATTCCTTACGTACTAACCCATCGATTTTTTCTACCCTAAAATACTCAAAAATAAATGTAACATTACAAACGTCAGTCGGTGAAACTATTTTTGAAAATAGGAAACAAAACATAAGCATTCTAAGTCAAAACTTCCTCTGTTGTCGGCATAATTTCGATTTCGCCAAATGTTCATTTCCCTTCCAGGATGACGAAGGCTCTTCTAAAGCGACTATGCCAGAAGCATCAGCTCTACGTCTCTCCAGCCCTCAACGATGTGCTCTACCTGCACTACCAAGGTGACATCCACAATTCTCCTTACCCATTTGAAGGTTTCTACTTTAGACTCATTGATACCGTACATGCGTGATCTAGTTGTTCATGTTCAATCAATTTGCCTACCGGGTAGTATATCATTGTACATGATCGGTCATTCACCATGGACAGTTCGCGCGGGAGTGGCCCTTGTAACGGTTACTTCGAGAGCCGGGGCGAGTGGCGGCCAACATGATCCTCTTCAGACCCTCCACTCCTGCCAGTCTTCGGTGTTTTTTTAAGATTTTGTAACTGATTCACTTAATAGCCTGTCTGAAATAGATGGCCTAATATAGTCTATACGACTACCTCACCAGATTAGTTGAGTGCGGGCCTGATAAAATTTTAGCTTGCATAAATTTTTCATTATAGTGCGCAGTGCCTACCTACTTCGATCGGTCCATGATGATATGGAAGTCGTTGTCCTGCGCGTGACTCGCTTTCATATCATAATTAACTTAGTATTTCGAGCCTTTATTTGTTGGAAAGGCTTGTCCTTGTAACTACAAATCGCCTCCCAAGAGCACACTGTGACTCAGAAATGCTAGTAGGGATAATGTAGAACAGCCACACATGGAGGAGAAAAGTCGTCAATTTTTCTCTTTGATAACCTCAAATACGAGCCTTTACTCAAACCAACGACTTTGTTCTGATGGTTAAGTTCTCGATGCTTTCCATTTTTCTCTTTAATAATCATATAACTCACATGCCTATTTACCTTCACTGTTTTCTCCGGTGTTTTGGGTCGTTCTTGAACAGACAGATTATATGCCTCGATACATGAATATATTCAGTGAGGTAATTATTCAAGGCTTAATCTGTTGCGCTGGAAATCTCGGTCACTCCTGTCTATCGGAGGCCGAATAGAAAGAGAATCCAGGTCTGTCTCCCACGCTATGGTCTGATGGTCCTCACTGATGAGTTTTGGCTGACGATACCGTTTCTCATTCTCTTTGCTCATGAGAAAGGTCATATAAAATCATTTAGAACACATTGAAAGTGTTTTGAAATTTCCTTTCTCGGATTTACTCTTCCCTGCAGGTTTTTCAAGAATCGAAAACCTTGAGGAATACATCAACCTGAAGTGCTTGTGGTTACAGAGCAACAATATCGGCGATGTGTCCACTGGCCTCCAGCACCTGACCTCTCTACGGGCCCTGCACCTTCATAATAATAGGATCCAGATCTTCAAGGGTATGGACCAACTCAGGTCCTTGGTCACCCTCAACCTCTGCCACAACAGCTTAACTTGTCTCGAAGGGATCGGTGAGTTAGAATCCCACTCCGTGTGTGACTCTGTGGATTGGTAAATGTCGGACGCCGATTCGACCATGAATGAGGGAGAAGTTCGCCTTACCGTGAGTCAAGGGACTCCATCCACATCGAGCATGAATGAAAGGCTCGGTGAGTCAATGACCTCACCAACTACGGCACGGATGAGGAAGAAGTTTACTGTGAGTGTGGGACCGTCGGACACTGATGAGGTAGATGTTCATTGAGGGCAGGAATTGGAGTGCCCATCTAGAACATAGATTAGGGAGTCGGCGACTATGGGGCCCTACCTCGAGCACGGATAAGTGAGCAGGCAAGTGCAGGACCCTGCCTTGGGTATGGATGATGAGATCGTTGAGTGTTGAACTCTACATCGAACATGGATGAGGGGTTCATGGATAAGGGGTTCATGGATGAGGGTTTCAGTAATTCTCAAGACCCATAACATTAGGCATGATAAAAAAAATGTTGATTCAATGTTTTTTTTTGTAACAACATAAGAACCGTTTGTTGATACAACCGTTTATGTTGATGTTCTGATTTGGTTGCTGTTTACAACTTGTTTTTTTAGTTTCTAACTCTCCTGTACTGCAGACCAACTGCCACACCTGCAGACGCTCCAGCTCAGTCACAACCGGCTGCGGGACACGGACAGCATCCGTCAGCTGGCGCAGTGTCCCTCACTGTCGTGCGTCGACGTCTCACACAACAGACTGTACAACCCTGACGTCGCTGATGTGAGCCACTCTTAGGTTTGGTGAGACACTCCTGACTGTATCATAATGACGTCACAACTGTGAGGCCTCTCTTTATTACCCCTTACTGTACCAACCTGACGTCTCTAGTGTGAGGCATCCCATTTATTGAATAGATGCTTCTGACCACACAGCCCCGATGTTGGTATAATGGGACATCTCATAGTTTAGTGAGACACTGCTGACTGCACCGGCCTGATGGCGCTCATGTTCGACATCTCATAGTTTGGTGAGACACTGCTGACTGCACCGGCCTGATGGCGCTCATGTTCGACATCTCATAGTTTGGTGAGACACTGCTGACTGCACCGGCCTGATGGCGCTCATGTTCGACATCTCATAGTTTGGTGAGACACTGCTGACTGCACCGGCCTGATGGCGCTCATGTTCGACATCTCATAGATTGGTGAGACACTGCTGACTGCACCGGCCTGATGGCGCTCATGTTCGACATCTCATAGTTTGGTGAGACACTGCTGACTGCACCGGCCTGATGGCGCTCATGTTCGACATCTCATAGTTTGGTGAGACACTGCTGACTGCACCGGCCTGATGGCGCTCATGTTCGACATCTCTTTGATTGGTGAGACACTGCTGACTGCACCGGCCTGATGGCGCTCATGTTCGACATCTCTTTGATTGGTGAGACACTGCTGACTGCACCGG
>SDVV010005577.1:0-19100 GCA_016164225.1 Gammarus roeselii | reverse complement strand
CTCCCGCCTGCACTGCAATAATATTGTAGGGCTCCCTCCTGCACTGCAATAATATTGTAGGACTCCCTCCTGCACTGCAATAATATTGTAGTACTCCCACCTGCACTGCAATAATATTGTAGGACTCCCTCCTGCACTGCAATAATATTGTAGGGCTACCTCCTGCACTGCAATAATATTGTAGGATTCCCTTCTGCACTATAATAATATTGTAGGACTCCCTCCTGCACTGCAATAATATTGTAGGGCTCCATCCTGCACTGCAATAATATTGTAGGACTCCCTCCTGCACTGCAATAATATTATAGGACTCCCTCCTGCACTGCAATAATATTGTAGGACTCCCGCCTGCACTGCAATAATATTGTAGGGCTCCCTCCTGCACTGCAATAATATTGTAGGACTCCCTCCTGCACTGCAATAATATTGTAGTACTCCCACCTGCACTGCAATAATATTGTAGGACTCCCTCCTGCACTGCAATAATATTGTAGGGCTACCTCCTGCACTGCAATAATATTGTAGGATTCCCTTCTGCACTATAATAATATTGTAGGACTCCCTCCTGCACTGCAATAATATTGTAGGGCTCCATCCTGCACTGCAATAATATTGTAGTACTCCCTCCTGCACTGCAATAATATTATAGGACTCCCTCCTGCACTGCAATGATATTGTAGGACTTCCTTCAGCACTGTAAAAGGACTGTAAAACTCCCTTTTGCACTGTACAAGGATTGTAGCACTCCCTCCTGCACTGCAACATTAGTGTGGGACTTCGTCCTGCACTACAAACGGATATTAGGCTTCCCTACTCCCAATGCATTGTAATAGGATTTTAGGATTGTAGGATTCCCATCTGCATTGCTGTAGGATTGTAGGATTGTATCACTCCAACTGCATTTCAATAGGACTATAGGAGCTGGAGGTGGAGTGCTGAGAGCGTTGGACTCATTGCTGCACTGCAATAGGACTATAGGAGTTGGAGGTGGAGTGCTGAGGGCGTTGGACTCATTGCTGCACTGCAATAGGACTATAGGAGTTGGAGGTGGAGTGCTGAGGGCGTTGGACTCATTGCTGCACTGCAAAAGGACTATAGGAGTTGGAGGTGGAGTGCTGAGGGCGTTGGACTCATTGCTGCACTGCAATAGGACTATAGGAGTTGGAGGTGGAGTGCTGAGGGCGTTGGACTCATTGCTGCACTGCAATAGGACAATAGGAGTTAGAGGTGGAGTGCTGAGGGCGTTGGACTCATTGCTGCACTGCAATAGGACAGTAGGAGTTGGAGGTGGAGTGCTGAGGGCGTTGGACTCACTGCTGCACTGCAATAGGATTGCAGGAGTCGGAGGCGCAGGATTAGGAGCTTTCCCACCGCTCCACTTGGATGAAGGGAGGCTTTCTCGCTTGCCAAGGAACAATGGCACGGCGCAGGAAGTGAGATGACTCCACACACTGATTGTTATAGACGCAAGGTGTACATGTTCATCTAGTTCTTTGATTTATTCAAACACCCGTCTTATCTACACGCACAATGACGCAGGAACGCAGGTGCTTGCACAGCTGGCGCCCGCGGCTCGTGTAGTAGTTGTACACGAGTGAGTTTATACACGCATAAAGACGCGTGTGGGTGCATAGCTTCGTCGAATCTCAAAATTCGTCTATTTATTTAAAGGTTTCCAGGGGCTGTCGAGAAATTCTAGGTGATATTTTATAAATCATGTTTGTTTCTCACAATTGCGCTTTTCAAATGTAAAATTATGTTGACTGATATGATAAATTGTTTCAATGACTGAGCTGATTTATTTGATGTAGCCTGCATCTGCATGGTTGCTGCGAACAGACAGGAAAAGTGAACTGATACTGTTTATTCTGTTACGCCTTGATTGATGAAGATAACACTCCTTCCATCAGCACACACGCAGACAGGCTGTTGCACTTCGTCCATATGTACGATCACAGACAGGCTGTTACACCTGGTCCATCTGCACGGACACACACAGGTTGTTACACCTCGTCCATCAGCACACACGCAGACGGGCTGTTGCACCTCGCCCACATGCACGCATGCAGACAAGTTGTTACACCTAGTCCATCTGCACTCACGCTGACAGGCTGTTGCACCTCGTCCATATGTACGCACACAGACAGGCAGTTACACCTCGTCCATCAGCACACACGCAGACAGGTTGTTGCATTTCGTCCATCTGCACGAACACACACAAGCTGTTACACCTCGTCCACCTGCACGCACGCAGACAGACTGTTACACTTCGTCCATATGTGCGTACACAGATGGGCTGTTACACCTCGTCCATCAGCACACACGCAGACAGGCTGCTGCACCTCGTCCATCTACACGCACGCCCACAGGCTGTTACACCTCGTCCACGTGCACGCACGTAGACATGTTGCATCTCGTCCATCTGCACGCACTCAGGCTGTTACACCTCGTCCATCTGCAGCACACAGACATGCTGTTACACCTCGTCCATGTGCGCGCAAACAGATATTTTACCTTCGAGCACTTGAGCGAAAGATTGTCCCAGTTTTCTATCGAAAACTCTTCTTTTTATGACGACATTGATGACTCAATATGTTATATAGACATGTTTTGATTCCATCCGAACCTTCCGATTACGGGCCACATACATAATCTAGATTTATTTTTAAAAGTATTTTGTCCTGAATTTCTCGGCAAACATCGGACAAAGTATTGGAAACAATGCATCTTGATACCTTGAGCTGCAAAGCCCTGAACGTCATCTTGATACTTTGAGCTGCAAAACCCTGACCGTCGTCTTGATACCTTGAGCTGCAAAGCCCTGAACGTCATCTTGATACCTTGAGCTGCAAAGCCCTGAACGCCATCTTGCTACCTTGAGCTGCAAAGCACTGAACGTCATCTTGATACCTTGAGCCGCAAAGCACTGAACGTCATCTTGATACCTTGAGCTGCAAAGCACTGAACGTCATCTTGATACCTTGAGCTGCAAAGCCATGAACGTCATCTTGATACCTTGAGCTGCAAAGCCCTGAACGTCATCTTGATACCTTGAGCTGCAAAGCCCTGACCGCCATCTTGATACCTTGAGCTGCAAAGCCCTGAACGTCATCTTGATACCTTGAGCTGCAAAGCCCTGAACGTCATCTTGATACCTTGAGCTGCAAAGCACTGAACGTCATCTTGATACCTTGAGCTGCAAAGCACTGAACGTCATCTTGATACCTTGAGCTGCAAAGCACTGAACGTTTCAGAGGAGGGCGGGAGTTGGGGCGTCTCTTCTGGTGTCAGAGCGTCACCAGCTTACAATTCTTTTAACAAACGCTTGATGGATTTACGCCAATAATTAATAAATAATTATATATGATATGAATATAACCCACTTTTGAATGATTAGGACTGTTTTTTATTAACAGGTTATTGATTCGTAGAGTCAAGCTCTGCATCTTCAGACCTCAAAAGCACGATGATCTAAAGAGTATCATGTAAACGACTATATACCAATCGGTGCTGGTTTATGACCCAGCCATCGGAAGCATTGGAATTCGTGAACAATAAAAGAAGAACAGCATCTAGGCTGGCCAGAGCAGGAAATAGGAATTCTTGTAGGTAATTAAACACGTTCAGACGCGACCGGTAGCAACACAATGACTTCAGCTGATTGGAAGGAAGATTGAATGTTTTTAAAATGACATGATACTCAATAAAAGCTCGTACATTTATGTTGCCATCAATGTTCTTCATTATTAGAGAAAAGGAATAAATTGGTCCTCTATTTAATGTTCAAACAAATTATCAGTAAGAAGGCGCAACATGTAGATGATGACTAAATTAATACATTAACATGGAATATGCCTGAAGCACAACCATGCATGAACACCGAATATCAGCACGTGTACACACATGAAGACCCTTACACGTCTGTACAAATTCATACAAATAAACGAGTACACACGTGTAACCATATCGAAAGATGTACGCACATCGATATCCTTGTACAACACTAGCATCAAAACAGCGATTCTGATCCATTGAAATATTTGATAGTAGAAAACAAAACAAGAAATTAATATTCATGATTCACAGAGCTAACAAAAAAGATTTTTTTTTGCGACTCATGGAACGAGCTCAATGTGGAATAATGAAAGTTGATATAACCAAATTTAAGCAACGTTCCAATTGTAGGATAAATTTTAAAACACTGTATCCATCATATCTGAATATTGTATAATCATTGTCAGCCGAGGAGACTGCAGAGCACATGTCAACCTCTCTCAAAAATATCATCACAAGGAAAAAAGGATCACCGCCCGCATTAGGAATCGAACCCGAGACCGCTACGTTGGTATGTGTGAGTCAAAGTGGTAACTGGAGTGTAGATGGCAAATAATCTGACCACCCTAACCGATTTTAACAGACAACATGAAAATACATATATTTATTAACCATGAGCAGGAAATATTAATTATGTAGGTAATTAAATACGTACAGACGCGACCCGTAGCAACAGGATGAACTCAGCGTTTTTTTAATGCAAATTTATTGCTTCTTTGAACTGAAAATTGAAACTTTAGAGAGGCCCTTGCATTCATGATGCGATCAATATTCTTGATTATATTTTTTTGATAACTTGGTATATCTTTTATTGTTGAAAAAAAAGTTCGAAGGTGTAACACGTAGTGGATGAATACATGAATATATTTACATGGAAATCACCAAACACACTACCTTGCATAAACAATGGTACCTATACAACATCAGCACATGTTTACACTTGGAGAACCCTCACACGCTTGCAAAAAATCATTTAAATAAACAAGTACACATGTGCAAGCACATCCAAAAGTTTATGCACATCGATATTATTGAACATACATGTTAGTTAGCACCACAACAATGATACTGATCAATTGGAATATATGACAGTAGAAAACAAAATGAAAAATTTTAGTTCACGATTCACAGAAATAACGCATAAGATTGAAATTTTTGGCATCACATGGAACGAGCACAATGTGGAATTATGGAAAGTAAAATAGTTCAATTTAAACCAAGTTCCAATAGTAGGACTATTTTTAAAACAATGTATACTTGAAATCTGAATGCTGTACAAGCACTGCCAGTCGCGGAGACTACAAGGCAAATTTCAACTCTAAAATATAATCATTTGGAAAAGACCATCAGCGTCATCATGAGGAACCGAACCCGGGACATGCAAGATGCAACTTGGATATTATAGCCACAACAATAAGACAGCATAAGATATCGCTAGACTCATTAGGATTGGGTTTGTGACTCATAAATAGTAAATGGATTGACATGACAACTCATTTGACCAACGCTAAACAAATGTTGACAGAAACATGATAACTGTCCAACAACTAAGAGACGACGACACTGTCACCCCGACACAATCTAATGGTGCAGGAGAGCATCTTAACCGCTGTCCAAATCACTAATTGTTTTGCGCAAGGAGGGGTTGTGGTTAATTAAGATATTACAAGTGGTGTTATCGATATCAATGCTGGATTGGCACACGTTCATATTTGGCAGCTGCTTAATATAAGCAGATTCTGATAACTTCCGGAGAGGGACATCATTGACTCTACTTAGAATTACGGCCTCCTTAAGTAGAACACAATATTCTATTCTATACATTGTGTGCTTTACCAAAGGGTTCCCCTGATTACGAGTTTTGATGTCGTATTGGTGTTGGCCCTCCCTTCTCTTGACGTCATCACTTTCACCAATGTATTTTTTGTTGCAATCATCACAAGGATTGGCATAAATACCAGCATCTGAGGCGGCTGGTTTTGTAATTGGATTACGTACGAGTTGACGAGTTGTGGATTTATTATTAAATACTACTCTAGTTCTCTCATGGAACCAAGTTTTATAAGAACTTTATCCGCAAACTAATGGTAGGACAGCGACCTCATCATAATCTTTACCTTCCCTCTCCCTGGCTGAATAAAACACTTTTCGGGCTTTGCTGTGGGTTCTCTCAATGAAACACTCATCATAACCCAGCTGTTTGAAAACCTGTGTGATGTGTGTGTGTGTGTATGTGTGTGTGTAAGTGCGTGTGTGTAAGTAATTATACATATAATAACTGAAGGTAATATCAACAAACTTTCGAGAAGGCCACTATGTTATACATACAAAACTGGAGGTACGAAATTTCGAGAAGGCTATTTATGATAGCCTTTGCACATGAGTGACGGCTGAAATTATGACAAACATCCAGTAAAAACTTTACTTTCATTCATTTACATGTAAAATATTACTAATCTTCTCACTGCATTCACTTTACTCGCATGCTAATATTAAAAGATCAGATGCCGAGTCGGATAGACGATCGTGTTGTTTACCCAGGCCTCCGCAATCATGTGACTGTTGAGAACAATACTGCTAGTTTCTCATCTATGCAAAAATATGTAACTGGGTTGTGCAACTTTCCAGCTGTCCCAACATTTACATGTTTTATCCATACATGACACCGTTCTATATCGTACACGAAAAAATAATATTTCTCTTCCAACGGTACAAAAACACTGTACATATGGGCCTCACATTTCTGTACCAAAAGACCACTTTGTAACAAGGCATTTCGAATTTTATGAACCTTTCAAAATGAGTAACAATTGCTTTCTTCGACTATTACTCACAAATGTCGCGGTTGAGTTCCCATTTTATACAATCTGCCTGCACGTTTTAAAAAAAATCTGTTGTAGCCACGTACAAACATGTTGATCTTTATACATCTACATAGTCAGTATGTTGCACTGCTTTAGAAGAGTCACAGCCTCTCTGCGATGGTTGATTGATGAAGTTGCCAACTGCGACAGATTCACATCTTCCTTGGCTTTCTGATCCCGGCGATTGCCAGCAAATCAAGATCATGTCCGTGATTATAGTAAATTATGTTGATTGAATCTCCTCCTATAACCGACCCGACTGAACAATCAAACCTTCGAGCTGCACTGCTGGTTTTCCTTCTAACACAATTGCTAAGAGAAAGTGTGTCGACTCCGTAGAAACGGTGTTAATTATGTACAGAATATTGCTTTTCTTCTTTCTGATTTTCTATGGTGTGCAATACAAATTCTCATTAGACACTTATTGTTGCACTTTGCTGACTGAATCTTTAATCTTAGTGGAGGTGGTGTGGATTTTTACGGACGATTTCTTCTCTGGATGTTCAGATGACGACTCAATCACCTCTGTGCTGCTGAGAATACTCTTATATCGGTGATTGAACCAGTTCCCATCATGCTTTGATCCTGTGAGTGCTGTTTCAGCTGGAAGTCTCTTCTTACTTGTCCGTTGTACCGTAGCCAAGGAAAGTTTATTACCGATTCAAGACTTACTTTCAGGTTCCTGCTATGACAATTCTTCACCTGATCCCGCAGCTTTTATTAAATGCAATTCATTACGTTGTTTTGTACTGTTATAAAGATGCCAATAAAATCGATTTCAGGTTGAATTCCATGTTGCAAAATTATTGTTAGTTTCACCTTTAAATATCAATCGTCAGCGGATTTTTTTGTTCACTTCTGTTCATGCTTTTCTATGCAACTGTCTATTGCCAGGCCGCTTGAAACTAAACTAAAGACAACACCGCAAACGAACCTTTTTTTTGTAAACACTTGTTCTAGCTTTGAGTGGACTTTGTGGAACGAAAAATTGAAGCTGAAGACATCGCCATTAACGAACTTTTTATAAATAAATTTCCTAAAAAAATAAGTAATCAAATCGTAAATTTAGTTTAGATTTCGATTGTAGTGTGTAATTTTGGTATATCAAGCATAATGCTGACCTCCTTCACGACATCCAAACATTGAATAGATACATGGATAGATGGATCGGTTTATGGACAATAGATGGACAATTCTACCCACGTGAGTCACTGGAATTCATTTTAACCGAAAAAGCACAGACAAGCTGGACCGAAGCATCCTAGGATAAATGAGTACATTGGTTAACAACCTACACTGTACGTATTCGATCATTATAGTTAGCTGTATTTCTGCAGTTACAACTAATTTACCTATTTGGAACGCATGGGATACTTCGGTTACATTTGCATTTGTTGACAACATACACTGTACGTATTCGATCATTATAGTTAGCTGGATACATTGAATAGTTCTAACTGTATTTCTGCAGTTACAACTAATTTGCCTATTTGAAACGCATGGGATACTTCGGTCATGTTTGCATGTATCCCTTTTGATCAAAAACTAATTTCAAAGTATTGTAATCCCTTTATAAAGGGGTACTGGACCAATTCAGTTTGTATTGCGGTCTGTTTAGGTATACGTTAGACCTAGCTACAGTATTGCCGTCTGCAAATATACGTCAGACATAGCTATAGTATTGTCGTCTGCAAACATACGTTAGACATAGCTTTAGTATTGCTGTCTGCAAATATACGTCAGACATAGCTATAGTATTGTCGTCTGCAAATATACGTTAGACATAGCTATAGTATTGCCGTCTGCAAATATACGTTAGACATTTCTATAGATTAACATATATGTTATGTACGATTATTTATAATAATAATACTTACTTTCCCTGGGCTTAAACCATTCACACACCGACAATTCAATTCATCTTAACTCGTAATCCATTACGGCAGTATGCTTAACAGAATTAGGGAGACTTCAATACGTAGCGCCTACCTATCTTTTTAGTCAAATGTACGGCTATACGCGCTTCATTTAAACGTATATATAGTTCGTGATTAAAGCCTCTAAGCAGGCAGGGATTAAAGTATGGCACTGTTTACTATGACAGGGACAAGCCAAAAGATTTCCGTATGAAGTTTTTGGACGATCACGGCCACTCTGATGGGGGTGCCATCGGTGAAACATCTGCGACGAAGCACATGCGTTTTTTTAATGGGTCCCGATAGCCCCGGGAAGAGGCCTCCACCATTTATTTCTCAAGGCCCCCAAAGAGTAGGGAGGCCCCTGGCCCAACACTCGCCAGAAGTTGTGGCATCCAACCATACTACTACCGCCTCCAGCCCTGCTGGAGTAGCGGACTACTTCCTTTACCTTAACATAGATCCAATCTATAACTCCCCGAATTGATAGGCTTATAACCAAGCTAATTGTACACTCAAAGCGTTGCCACGTTGCACAGCCAGTCGTAGCCTCTGCTTCAGCCAGAACGTTTTGCGAGGGTCCCCAGAGGCGGCAGATAACCGTCGGCCGATGTCGTGGGCTTGAAAAGGTAGCGGTCACGGAGAGATTGATACTTATTTCTTTCTTTGTTCTCTGCCGCGCCTCTAAAGAAGTGCCAGACAATTGACTCGTCGCGAAGGTGTCCACGCAGGTGCAATCCCAACAAAGGTTTTTCCCTCTAAAGAAGGGGAAGACTGTAACGCCATCAGGCCGCTTACCATCGCCTCGATCGATGCCGGGCTCGCGGATCGTACCAAGGCCGACTTTGCGTAACGCTCGTTCAATTGTGTCATTCAGAGCCAAATGTCTAGGATGACGACCTCCGCTGTAAAGGCACGAGCGCGTGAATGCCGGACTCATCCATACGCTGACCGAAGCGGCAGAGCTGCGGATAACACACCGGCGCATCCACTCTGAGCGCATGAGCAGAGTGGGTCCAATAGAGTACCTAGAGGGGCAGCAGGAATTACTTCCAACCAAGAACCGCTATCGTGACAACAAGCAGCCAAGAGACGAGCCTTAGTTTTGGAATCTTGTGCCTCAAGTAACAGACCATCCAAAGTTACCCTTACCCCTTCCCTGTCCCATAACTTCTGGATAGTGCAGCAGTTCCCTCTCTGGTGCAATCGCATCATCACCATGCCCAGCTTTCCATGCCAGTACTGCTTCCGGAAGTTCGTTAGTCTGCGCCAAAACGTTAACGTTTGACAGAAGGACTTCGACTAAGAGACCGATAGAGTGCAGAGATGAGATGAAGCTGGGCAGGGCGATATCCTGCGCCTTTCAAATGCTTGAGCCCCCAGAACTGACAGGGAGAATAGCTTTCTTCCACGAAAAATCCTAAAAAGAAATGTTAGTAATCGTTGAGAAAGCTTCTCGGACGGATTCGTAGAATCTAGCAAGATAATTAGCATGCAGGTATGTGGGAGCAACGCGCAATAGATACTGGAGTTCAGGAAAAGCGAAACAATGTTTCAGTAGAAAGAGAGCTTGGTGTGGCTCAATTACGCTCAGATAAGAGTTCATCAATTTAAGGTCGTCATTTTTGCCTGCATGCACTTCTGGAATAGCTTGGACAGAGATGGGTGCGCCGAGAACCGTGCTACGTTCAGCAGACGCAATTTTGATGTCAAGTATGACCTCGCGGAAAAGAGTCTCTGTGATCTCCCTGGACGCCATGTCCGAACTGAACTGTTGATGTGGATCAAGTTGCATTTTTGCCCATCAACATCCGAGCTAATTTGGTTGAACTTTACGCGCAGGTTACGGAAGTCCGTTAAAACGATATCCCCCCCCCCCCAATTTGGTCGACACCGAGGAAAAAGAAAGCGGGCCCCATGGGGTCCCCCTGTTGGATACCAGTTACAGAGTGGATTGTTTCAGCGACAAAAAACAACAAAGAATGTTCAGAATATGCTTGTCAAATGAGTCGGTACATACTGGGAGTGCGCTCACAGGCAGCTTGCAAGAAGACATCGCGCCGGATACAATTGAACGCATTCTTCAAATCCAATTTCAGAACAACGCGATCTGGAGGGGCGTTAGTGATGTAACGGCACATGGCATGCACAGCCGCTTCGCAGCCTCCTTTGGTGGCAAACCCTTGTTGAACCGGACGCAATTGACTGCCCAAACGATTAGCTAACGGAACACAACCAACCATTGTGGCTAATCGCCGGAGGGTGTTGCCGACGGCAATGGGTCGGATACCGCCGCGTTTCTTCAAAAGAGCGCAAAGTGAGGCACCATTAAAGACCTTTCTGGCAAAAGAAGGGATTTCCCCCCGAAGTGTCATGTAGACAAATTTTGAGAGAGTTGAGGCAAGACGGACTCCGGCACCGCCAGCATTTTTCTTCAGGAGTGACTCAAGGTGACAGGGTTTGAGGCCATCCGGACCGGCACCGAAACCACGTGGAAAAGTTTTGAGTGCCTTCGCGACCTCGTCGACGGTAGCGATAACTGGAGATGCAAGATCATCGTTGGGAGGTGCTAGAAGGGAGATATCCGTTGGGCTGTCCGGATGTTTATAGCGCAAATCTTGCAAAGTTTCTGGGCAGAACGTGGCTAGTGATTCGCTTGAAGAAGCTACCCGAACGTCTCCTCAAAGGTCGAAATCGGCAAATTTTCCATTTACTGTTGCCTTTAATCTATCGTCTGAGTTTGTCTGACAGTAGCAGCGGTGGTATGATCGACCAGTTCCCATGAGGGCAATACTGGCAAGTCCCTTCTGTCCATGTATTCCCGCACTTGGAGACGTACACGTGAAGTCAGCGAGGGCTGCTTAGAGTCGGAAAAGTTGGTGTTGGGACATCGCAGACCCCAAAAGCTGAATGCCATGAGCCGGGCCTATGCGAGGGGAGTTCGTTCTCGAATACAGACACTTATGAGTGAATCAAGTGCTTTTGCCACTAGAATGGTCACTTTTTTCGGGATCTTGTGCTCACATTTGTTAATATAGGTGTCGAAGTCAATAGAACCTTACTCGCTTGATGATTCTGAAGGTTGGGTCATCGGGGCGCCGCCACAGCGAGAGCAATGTCAGAATTCGGCGTTTCTGGCTTTGAAAGCGTTCATTTTTACTCATGAAAAATTATAATATTTGCGGCCGTTGAAACACGAAATAAAAAATTTCTTCCTGGTATTAGTGCTCCTGCATTCATGACAATAGTTTTTGTAGTTATCTGGACGTATTTTGCTAGCTGTCACAATAAAAGAATCCGATTGAGCTGAAGTGGAGGCTGTTATAATAGAAGTATTAGAGATGCCAATGAGGGGAAGGGCGGACTGGACCGCCGTAACGGTGCAAAGGTCTCCAAACCAGTAGACAGAGCTCATGAGTCTGATTGGTTCGAGACGAGAGGCAAATCTGTAGTACTGTCGGCTGAGGCGACGTCCCTTTCAGCGCTCCCTCCAATGCTCTCAAATAAAGCAAAAGAGTCAGCACCGACAGCGCCTGGTGACGTGATGACGTCTGCATCCCGCCAAAAGCGCACAAGAGAGACTGCAGTTCCCTTACTGGCGACATCGTGACTCTCCGGTTCAGCTGCGTATAGCTGGTTTGGCTGGTTATGGCATGCCCGGCCAGGTCGGCTTGCACAGATCGAGGAGCAAAAACAAACGCCGCCAGAGGCTCTAGCTCTATATCAGCCGCAACTGTTAGAATTACACGTGCCAACAATGCAACGGCAGCAGCGACCCAAATTGTCGGTCATCGCGAGGAAGGCGGCGTAATTTAACAGTGGAATTAAAATCTACGATTGTCTGTCGGACTCATTAGGCGTAAGCAAAAACAACATATTTCAATCAAAATGCTGTACTGAGAAAGGTTTAAGCAACTCGATTTTCTTAAAAATAATCACCCGCGGTCAGAAATGTAAAGTCCTTGATTTAACAGTTACATTTAACTGGGCGACTTGCTCCTGCGGTTATCCTATAATCTTTATCTAGCGCGCTGTAAATAAAAAATATGTTTTCTTACCTGTGTCGTCATCAAGAATATTGTCATTTTCCGTTAACATTTTTTTCGCTATGGGCAGCTACATGCCAAGACTGCGAAAATTTACACAGCAGATGGCCTCCAAAAGTACCCTAGAAATAGCCGTAAAAATTACAACCTTGGATATGACTGAATATGGGTAATAGCTGAGGGAGTAAATTAGTATATGACATATACAAATTACGCCAGAAAATAATCATGAGAACACAAGAATGAATGCTAATAAGCGCATAAAAGTAATCTACAAAGACATGAATTGGAGTTTGTAAAAGCAAATTAGCAAAATTTGCCTCAGCAGATGGCGTCCACAAATAACCCAGAAGTAACCGGAAAAAAGATGACAGCCTGGGTTTTGGCGGAATATGGGTAACAGCTGAAAGAGTAAATTAAAATATGACACAGACAAATTACACAAAATAATCATGGGGGCACACGATAAATCCTAATAAAGGCATAACAAATCTACAAAGACATGAATTGAAGTTAGTAGAAAAATCGAAGTAAACTGAGAAGTAACATCCGTAAATTGTCCTAAAAGAAAATACACAAGAAAAAAATCGTGAGCTTAGGAATAGAAGTAAATTAACAAAATTTGCCTCAGCAGATGGCCTCCAGAAATAACCTAGAAGTAACCGGAAAAAATATGACAGCCTTGGTTTTGGCGGAATTTGGGTAACAGCTGAAAGAGTAAATCGAAATATGACACAAATTACACAAAATAATCATGAGGGCACACGATAAATCCTAATAAGAGCATAAAAAATCTACAACGACATGAATTGGAGTTAATAGGAAAATAGAAGCAAACTGAAAAATAACCTTAATAAATTGTCCTAACGAAATGATCGAGAAAATAATCGTGAGCCTGCAAATAAAAGTAAATGAACACATAGAGGTAATATAGAAGCACATAAATGAAGCTAGTTGGCAGATAGAAGCAGGCTAAAAAAAAATCAACTATAACATAACATAAGACAAATACACCTTGAAATAGTCGTATGATCCTAAAGACGTGAACAGCAAACACACTGTATAATTGAATGATGAAAGGAGTAACTTGCGGTAAAAATATACTTGGCACAGGGAAATAAACCACCGATAAATATAACTAACTAAACGACTTGTAATATACTGAACTGAACAGTTAAAAGTAAACAAAAAAATAATAAGAATATCATCGATGAGAAAACTTGAATGTGTGGACCACCAGTACGGCCCAAAACGGCAGCTGCAATTAACGTGTGCCCCACTGTTTGGCTGCCAGGATCCTGAAGCAGGTTAAAGCAGATGAACCGCTTCTCTAGCAGGTTGAAGTAGATGATCCACGATTTTTTCCTTGCACTTCGAAGTTCTCAAATGGGTGCATGCGGCCAGATTTCAAAGCTACGGGAGAGGGGGGTAGGGGGGTAGTATAGGGCCGCTGCACACGGCATTGGTAAGCGGATGAACTGCCCGCTCGAGCAGTCACGAGCGGGCAGGGAGGGATAGGTTAGGCTTCACAAGGAGCTGGTGGTGTACCTGCCTTCGCGACGTTAAAGCGCCCTCTGGTACGAGCATACATCAAACTACGTCGACGGAGGCTCAAGGAACCACTCAAGTTTCTAGGTTAACGGAGTGGACAAGGAAGACCGTCTTCAAAATCTACCAAAAGCATGTAATAGTTTTCCCACAGGGCCATAATGAAGCACAAACGCAAGAATGTCAATGGAATACCAACCGCGTGAAGTTGCCAGATGCTCCAATGCCCGACGAGAGTACCACGGATTTGTTCTTTAGCACTGATGCCGCTAAAGGGGGACCCCTATGGATATGAGAGCAGTTCCCACGTCGAGCTGACCTAGAATAAATGCACTTAAACAGGGTATCAAGAGGCCTATTGTTTTTGCCGAGAACGGCAGTAGAGGGTGGGGTGTGGGAGGGTAGAGCCCCGCCCTATGCCAACATTGGGCGTAAACCTCGATTGGCAAGGCATGACACTATTAGGCCACTCTGGCCGGTGCACTTGAAATCACTCTTCACAAACTGTGATTAACAAAACCTTCAGTCCAAACACAACAAAGTGCAGCAAATTCGTTTTTCTTTTGTTGGGTCTCACTTTTACTGACGTTCGTCTTTTCGGACTGTGTTTAGATGGTTAAAAATATCGGAGCACACCACCTGACACAAACCTCTTAAGGCCGAATTGCTCGACACCGTTGATTGGCATCATGACTGTTCTTGCTAGAGTGATATAGCTAGAGAGTAATAGAGTATTTAGACGCCTTTATTCGCCTGATATACTTTCCATATCATATCTAAGGCTGGTCAAAAGAATTAGGACGAGATATGGGCTCGATAAACAGTTTTATTCCTCTTGCGAATTGAAATAAATGTTCAATCGTTTGGCAATTGTAATATTTACTAAGGCTAAGTAATAATAATAATAATAATAATAATAATAATAATAATAATAATAATGATAATAATAATAATAGGTAGTTATTTCTGATGAACTTGATGATACGATAATAATTGCTAAGAAACAAGTTTAACAAAACATACCTACCAATACATTCAAATTGCGCACCAAAAGAAACTATGTGAAGACAAACTATGAAAGAAATACGCGATATAAATTTATAATTTGAGTTAGTGACACTTGTGCTTGAATACATTTTATATGTTTCTTCCCCACATAAATAGGTATATAACGAAATTCCATGTAGGAGAGGTAAAGTATATAGCCAACTGTTGGTCAAAATATGCAAGGACGTATCCCAACCTGACATTCATGTACATACAATGGGCCCACAGCTTAGAAAGGTAGTTATGAGTCAAACATCATTTCTATTAATATCGGGATCTTCCTACACCGGCAGAATGTTGTCCCACATCTCTTTAATTGGAGATAAATCGTATCCCTCATTGTTACATATGGCCTCGAGGAAGGGGTATTATATTTTATAATACGCTTCTGGAGGTTGTAGAAACTTTTTTCTAACTCGTAGTTCAAGACAGTTCTCATCATATCATGTGTAAACATAACTTCTAGGGACACCAATCAACCTCCTGAAAATATTACGGTAGGCCACTTTTAGTTTACTGATAGCGTCTCTCGTAAATTTATACAACAATGAGTTTCAGTAGATAGGATAGCAGTAGGTTTAATTTATACTTTAATGAGTTATAGTAGATAGGATAGCAGTAGGTTTAATTTATACTTTAATGAGTTATAGTAGATAGGATAGCAGTAGGTTTAATTTATACTACAGTGAGTTACAGTAGATAGGATAGCAGTAGGTTTTAAAGAGTTGCAATTTAATATCTGTTGTGCAGCTGTTGAATTTCCTTATAAACTGATTGCAAACAGTGTTTAATTTCAGAAGTTACTCGGAAAAATCAGTATTAACAAAACAGTTGTTTCTTATTAAGGGACACAAGATTATGAAACTGTCCACATAATCCAACTGAGAATCATTCAACACATTATTCATTCGTAACTCGAACTCTGCGTGGTGCGCAGTTTTACTACCAAACAAACAGATTTGCTAGTACTGTACCTGTACTCAATATCTAGTGTTGCGGCCCCGACCTTGCACGTATTTAGCATACTTTGAAGAGCACCCACGAGAGGCCACTAGGACCATATCGTCGGCATAGCTTATTGCGTACACATTGAAGCGGAAGGAAGGGCATTAGAAGGCCTTCCTGTCGTATCTCATTGGTTGTACAAAACGGTTTTGATGTTGAGCAGCGCCATCGGATTGAATATTGGGGCTGTTGTACTTTTATCAACATTTAATGAGATGTAATTAAACCACTTTTTAAAGGAACGTTTGCCAGGAAGCCAAATAACCAGCAGCCGAATGAGTGAACGAAGCCTGGTCACCATTTTCACGTACCCAATATTAGCTGACAAGCGAGGAGGTAAATCTACTATGAATTGAGCAGATAAAATCATTGATAGGGTTTGTTGGAACCAAAGTTACGTCACTTTTAAAGGGCTATAATAGTGACTGGCAATACAGAGAATCAAATCAATATTAACAGAAACCGTGTGTTCATACAGCAAAAGGTAGTTGTTCTATATGGGGTGGTTTGAAAAGGTTACGTCTCTTGTGTTGAAAGACGCACATCAACTATATGAATACAACGAACTTACAGGTCAGACTAGGTCAGCCAATATGAACTCCTGCTTCCGTATAAACAGGAAAAAACGAGCCAGTGACTTTCATTTGTTTGGAACAGTGGCGCATCGGAAGGGGATAGGAAAGACGGTGGCATGGTGCACGCTTTACCACTGTATTTGTTATATAATGAACATACATTTTGCTTGACGGCACGCTTTTGTTTGCTTGAGTGGATTTAAGTAAGTGGTTCTGGCAAGGGATGGATGTTTGTGCACTAGTTGATGGTCTGTATGTGTAGGTAGACAAACCAGATTTTTAAGGGAATAGTGATTCATCACAAAGTGTCGACCCAAAGGTCGCCGCCATGCCCCCTCGAAAGTTTGTTCCTGGCGGGTGCCAGCCAGTTCTGGAGATGAGCATGCCACTCGCCCCATTGGTTGAAAACCTGAGAATCATCCGAGCTAGAGCCAATCAAAACCTTGCTTCTTCTAAAAGATCATTTCTGATTGGCTGCAGCCGTTCGTGCCAGCAGCAGAAACGTCGGGTTTCACTTTCGTGCAACTCTGAATAGAAAGGGAAACCTCGTGGTGGCGGTTGTCTGCTCAGACTCATTCGTGCCAAAGTCTGCATAAGGCTTAGAGCGGACCATATCCTCTGTCGAATAAATGAATCTCAATAGTGTGTCCGTTTACGATTGGATTGGGAACAGTGAATCAGTAATCAATGTCCGTTTTAACAAGAAGTGACGTGGGTGCCAAGTACGAGTGCTCTACTATTATTATTCTAGACGTGTGCACTTCTGGACAGGTCTGGAAACGATATGAACTCCCATTTTCTATGATAAGTGGCGTCCTATTGTACAGAAAATGGTGCTATATGAAGTGATTCGAAGGAGAACTGCTGGAGTTGTGTTGCACCTTCCCGTAGTCACGAGCTTGGTGGGGAACACATTTCTATTGGACAAGATTGAATGTAGATCTTTTGCCAATTTTTACATAATCCTATTGTTTCAGATTGTGCCGTCTCACTCACGTGGTGTTTGCGTCACATATCACTGAGAGAGGCGCAAAGTCATGCTGGAAATGCATTGCCTCTTGTGCAAATTAGTGTGGAGATGAAGAAGTTGTATGAATATTTCAGAACAGGCTTGAAATGCGTTTTGTGCCTTGAGATTTTCCTTCATTTAAGTATTGAAATCTATTCATCTGCAAATCTATTTTGGTTTGTGTTGGCCTTTCCTCGGCTTATATCTGTAAGAAAATCATGAACACTTAAGATTTTTGTGATTAATAACATAAAATATTGTATGATAAACACGATTCTCTCAGAATGTGTGTTGGGCCACTCTTCTTTGAAACAATTGCCAGTGTCAGATTTTTATACATTTACAAAACAATCAAACAGAGGTTTGTGGTTTCACGAATAATTTTCATTTCGCCTCATCATGTAACTGCTCTTGTGGATGATAACAATTTCTACCACAATCAATGAGGGGTATATCAGAATTACCCGACAATTACGCTTTGTGTAAGACTACGAATCCAATCTAATCTGTGTAAATTTTATATGCTATATTACAGTTATGATTTTACCGACACTGTAAAGTATTCATACTCTGAAAGAATAACCAGACATTTAACAGAAGCTTTGTTATTTTTTAAGGTGTACTCGAATCTACTGTCAAAACATCACAATTTTTTACCCTTGGCATACCATGAAAGCATGTTGCCTATGGTACATTCCACACACCTGAATACACACCGTGGTACAGGATCATGAGAAAAGTTCCCTTTGTGATCGTACATAAAACTAACACGACTTCATGATGATTATTATTTTGATATCAGAGTTATTCACGGCTATGATATCCTGATAACTCATTTCCAAATGTGCAATTTTCCTCAATTGTTGTTAGATCTAATGTTTTGGAGGCTAATTCCGTGAACTTTATTAGTTCTTATCAATCCGTTAGCCAATCAATTTCTCGCAAATTCCCTGGTATTCCAACATCAAGCTACGGAAAAGCAGATGACATGAATTGCTGTCACATAATTAAGTTACCAAGTCGAACGCAATACTATATACTTTACATAAAGCGTACACAAATGGTACGGTTATAAGTTAATTAAATTTAAATAAGTTAGAAATTCTTCGCAAGCGTTGATATCCGACGGAGGTGCTGGTGCATTAATCTTCTATCAAGGCATGCAGGCTCTTTCTTGGGGCTTCTTAACTGTAAGATCGAATGGCCAGCCGTCCCGTTACGAAACTAGGGCTTATGAGAAAATTAATTTTATCTCT
>SDVV010005576.1:0-19101 GCA_016164225.1 Gammarus roeselii | reverse complement strand
CCTACTCCATCTACTAGCTGCCACGACTCGTGGATGAGCTCAACTTCATCATTTACAGGAGAAGGAAATTCGAGAAGACTCGTGCTTGGCAAGATGGTCAACTCACGAGTCTGCCCCATCTGTATATCCACCTCTGGGCTAAGGTCAGCTCCCAGTTACAGATACTCGTCTCGGCGAGCAGGAATTGGAAGGAAGGCACTCGACTACTCTAGACCGGGGATGGATCCCAAGTCCTCAAACAACATCACTGTTCAAGCTCGCTCACAACAGATAGTCCTTGACAGAAATCTCGGCAAATCCCAAGTCTGCAGCGAACTGCAACGTGGAAAGCGGCCGTCCACAAGAAGCCTCCTCAGGAACAGGTTAAGTTTACGAAGACCGACCGGCTGCGGCATCGCCAAAAAAGTTTCACAAAAAAACGAAGAATCTCCAAGGCAAAAAATAAATGCTCAGCAACGTTCAAGTTCCCTGCAAGAGATGTCGTCTTTGACGTCTCTTCCCGCAAGAAATGGGGGAAAGAAAATGCGCAAGTTAGCCAGCTATGAACGGCAGGCGCCGGCCCACAGTGTGTTCGCATGGCGGTAGAGGCGAAGCATGGCGAGTGGCCTATAAGGCTCGCTGCTTGGGGCAAAGGTTTTACAAATAAATTCGTACAAAAAGTGAACATGGTGCTGTATCTCTGCTCAACTTCAAAAAAATTAATATGAAACCATTTCCTTGACGGAAAGGGCGAACCCATTGAGGACCACGCAATTTAAAACGTTGCCGCCAGCGACTCAATGATACAACTGAAAATGCCGTCGTAAATAGACTCCTTGGGAAAAGTAGTTTTAGCTTTTGGAGAGAAACGCATAATAGATTGTTCACCACAGATCAAGCAGCGGGAAAGTCTCGCCCCTGTACGACTATGAGAACAAACCGAGTCAAGGTCAAACGACTACGAGGTCAATGCCAACAAGGTTGACGCATCAAATTGAATTTCTTACGCAAATACAGCTTTGTATGACGCCCGACAGTTTCAGAGCAGGACATACGCTCAGACAGCTTCCGAGCCGGACATACGCTCAGACAGCTTCCGAGCCGGACATACGCTCAGACAGTTTCAGAGCAGGAAATACGCTCACAGTTTCAAAGCAGGACATACGCTTAGACAGCTTCAAAGCCGGACATACGCTCCGACAGCTTCAGAGCAGGATGTAATGCGCTCCGACAGTTTCAGCGCAAGATGACATACGCTCCGACAGCTTCAGAGCAAGAGGATATGCGTTCAGACAGCTTCAGAGCAAGAGGACATGCGCTCCGACAGCTTCAGCGCAAGATGACATGCGCTCCGCCAGCTTCAGAGCAGGAGGACTTGCGCTCCGACAGCTTCAACGCAAGATGACATGCGCTCAGACGGCTTCAGAGCAGGAGGACTTGCGCTCAGACACCTTCAGAGCAGGATAAAATGAGCTCCGACAGCTTTAGATCAGGATGAAATGCGCTCCGACAGCTTCAGAGCAGGACATGCGCTCTAACGGTTTCAGAGCAAAAGAACATGCGCTCAGACAGCTTCAAAGCAGGAGGACATGCGTCCAGACAGCTTCAAAGCAGGAGGACATGCGCCCAGACAGCTTCAAAGCATGAGGACATGCGCCCAGACAGCTTCAAAGCAGGAGGACATGCGCTCAGACAGCTTCAAAGCAGGAGGACATGCGTTCAGACAGCTTCAGAGCATGAGGAAATGAGATTCTATATGTCGGGGCGTCAAAGGCCACAGACGGGCCGACAGAGACAGTACAACATAGACCATATTGGGATCCTTGCCGGAAACCCTTCCGTACGGCAGTATGTTACAAGTCTTTGTTAGAAAGGTTTTGCAACTGCATGTTTTCTCGTTGTGGGGCCCTGACAAACAAACGTGAATTTCTTGAAAATACATTACACGAGAAGCCTTCGAAAGCGCGAGTCAAGACGTCTGCAAGGTGTTAATAGGATAATAAATAACGACTCATGAAGCAATAATTTCAGAGGAAAATAAATAAATCTAAATTAAAGACAGCAGGAGCGGCGAAAGAAACTATTTAGGGCGAGTGTGACTTCATGGAGTTACTAGGTAAATAGAACGGCAAATATAGTTTGCAATAACTTTGAAAAAATAGAGCTATCAAATTCAAGGCAAAAAGTACCATCTTCACAGGCAAGCCTGAAGAAGAATGATTCATATTCGTCAAACACCACCAAGTTCAATAGGTTTCATGAACATTAATCCTCTCCCATTCATGTTGATGAGACGTATAATATTGCGTATGTCAAGAGAAACCTACCATCCCGAGTCCACCGACAATAGCCTGACCCTCCAGGGTGCAGTATTATTTGTCAATACTTATAATAGACAAAGACGCCAGGCCGTATAATCCCAAGAAGCGGGATGGCCGACGGAGAGACGCTCCACACTCCTGTTAAGCTCTTCAGTAGTCCTTCAGCGCTAGCGAGTGCGACTGCAAGCTCGTGCTTTCCATGGGGTAAAGAGAGGTCAAGATATAAGTGTTACAAGCCTTGTTTTGTTAAGCACAGCATAACTGTGCCTAAATCACAGGTGTCGAAGCAACGGTGCGCAGTAGCATAACTGTACTTAAGTCAGAGGCGTCGAAGCTAAGGTGCGCAGTAGCATAACTGTGCTCAAGTCACAGGTGTCGAAGCAACGGTGCGCAATAGCATAACTGTACTTAAGTCAGAGGTGTCGAAGCTAAGGTGCGCAGTAGTAAAATTACCACAAGCAATACTTTTAAAAGAGTGAACCTATAAAACTGGCCAGCGATGTTTTCTTTTCTTCGAAGTTGTCAGTTGTATCTTTTGTGTCAGCTCATACAAATTCCATTACCAAAGCCAACGCGGTCTTAAATACGCTATTTGCATTCTTCGCTCGATTCCATTACCGAAGATATTGAACTAACAATTAAACCTTAAGTAGGGCACAAGGACTCCCAAGATTCTCTTGCAGCTATACGTGTCTCGTGTTCGGCTTTCCAGTAGCAGCAGAGCATCGCCCAACAGCGCCCTAAGAGGCATGAGCAGCAGGACGCTTGCCCAATCCTGCATTGGCAAACGAGGCAACAGCATCAGGACGCAAGCGCAACCCAACAACGAGACACGAGGCAGCAGGACGCCACTGCATCCCAACAGCGCCACACGAGGCAGAGGCAGCAGAACGTCCCTGTAACCCAACAGCACCCCATGAGGCAGAGACTGTAGAACGTCCCTGTAACCCAACAGCACCACATGAGGCAGAGACAGTAGAACGTCCCTATAACCCAACAGCACCACATGAGGCAGAGACAGTAGAACGTCCCTGTAACCCAACAGCACCACATGAGGCAGAGACAGTAGAACGTCCCTATAACCCATCAGCACCCCATGAGGCAGAGACAGTAGAACGTCCCTGTAACCCAACACCCAACAGCACCCCATGAGGCAGAGACAGTAGAACGTCCCTGTAACCCAACAGCACCACACAAAGCAGAAGGACGTTTCCGCAACCTAACCGCGCCGCACCTCTTCTCTAATGGTTCAAAGCATTAACGTAAATCATGAAACAAGAAAGGGGGGCGAGGATGAGAAGGAGGGTCACTGCATTTACACCGGCTGTAGCAACATCCTTTGAAGTCAACTCCGCGAGGGGCCTAGTCTCGAAACAGTTCACCGGAAACACACCAGAACAGGGCCAGGCGACTCAAAAAGGGGCCTCAAGCGGTCCAGACACAACTGCTGGCTTACGGTCCCAAGCGAGCGGAGGCAGTTTCATCTGCTCCTTAGCAGTAAAAGTTAAATAAGTATTAGGACGAGGGGCAGAAGTTAGGAAGCAGAGCCGGTGCCGCTCTCAAGGCACCCCCGCCCTACTGTGCCAGTTAGGGGAGGCTAAAATGCTTAGCACTCATTTGTGCGTGAGGGTGAGTAAAGGGAGAAGAACAAAGCTAGGAAATTAGCAGAAATAACGGCAAAAAAGTTGGCTCACCATCTGCAGCCATGGTAACGAACTCACGGGATATGAGGAACAGACTTACAAAACTCGTCCTATCGACTTCCTACGAAGAGGTTTTCCATTCACAATCAAATTTTGAAGTATTGCATGAACTAAAAGTAGTGTTATTTAAAAGTTCTCCATTGGCCGGTCGCCATGGCGAGGTAGCTCCGCCATGGCGAGGTAGCCATCATACAAGCTTCAATTATAAACATATATCCACTCCCTTAATTTAACCAATGCGAAGCAAATAATCAGACTAATTTCTAATGACCGGTATCTTTGCTACTAATTTATACAGCCGCATACGAGAAGGCCGTCTTAATCCCTTCTTGGAGGCCTCTCGTAATTGTGAAGGATACGATCTATTTTCATTAAAAGAAAGATCCGACATAATACTAATGGTGCAGGAAGATCCCAATATCAACAGAACTCTCCTTTAAATCCAGCATGCCTTTTTCATACTTTAAACCAATCGTAAGTTTGCAGAGGTGCTATTAGCATGCGACTGTATGTGTTGGCTGCCAGGTGGCGCTGGGCATGGGTAGATAGATACTTTACCTCTCCAGTGTGCTACATCTCTAAGTGTGTGTGCTCACGTAGGAAGGAGACCTAGAGGGTATCCGTGTACAATAGACGCCAAACGAGGGAGGGATAATAGAAAAGGCATTTCAGGCCCGCTCGTCGCCAACTCGAACTATTAATTGTTGTCGTGTATTTCACTCCTGATCTTTCGTCACGTATGCTGTTCTAATGCGTAATTTGAATGCATAAGTAAGAATGTTTTTGGCAACCACACTTACTGCAGTTACCATTCTTGTACCATCGAGTGCTTCAATAATGATAAAAATAATCCTCATTAAGAACGTAGATAGGGGTTGACGAAGTAGAAGTAGTAGCTGCTCCTGTTTTCCACCGGAGTCCCAACGTGTAGTTAATGCAGACTCCCGGCAGGGCAATTGATGAGTGGCAGAGTTGGTGTAGAGTAGATTACGACCAGGTTCAACGCAGATTCTGAGTAGGTTTAACGCAGATTCCGAGTAGGTTTAACGCAGATTCCGAGTAGGTTTAACGCAGATTCCGAGTAGGTTTAACGCAGATTCCGAGTAGGTTTAACGCAGATTCAGAGTAGGTTTAACGCAGATTCCGAGTAGGTTTAGCGCAGATTCAGAGTAGGTTTAGCGCAGATTCAGAGTAGGTTTAACGTAGTTCTCGAATAGGTTCAACGTAGTTATAGAGTAGGTTTAACGTAGTTAATGAGTAGATTTAATGTAGATACAGAGTAGATTTAACATAAATACAGAGTAGGTTTAACATAGATACAGAGTAAATTTAACGTAGATTCAGAGTAGGTTCAACGTAGAGTAGTAATAGTCTCTCTCGCGCTCAACCGGGGTCCCCAACGCGAAGTCGTAGCACGAATCCACCCAGGGCCCTGCGGGCGTCTAACAATGTAAAATTAAATAACTAATGCAAAATTGATCACCATGAAAAATTGCACAAATAAATATTGGAGCCCATATAGGAAGATATACTAAAATACTACAATAAAGTGTTCATGATCTATTAAATGAATAATCATCAATCCACCTCAAAAATGAATTATCATCCATCCACCCCAAAAATGAATAATCATTCATCCACTCCAAGGGGGTTGACGAGGTCTGTCACGCCAACGAGAGTCACAACAAATCGATCGCTAATCGATAAGCGGTGAAAAAGAGCACCAACTTCGACGATTAGAAATTGTGTATAAACCTTTACGCTACAAAGCAGAATACACACGAATATTTGGTTGACGGATACAATATTTGGTTGCCGTTTGCTTCATCGAATATAGCCTCTCTCGACCTCGAGCAGAAACGATGTGAACATATCACGACTCGTCTACTACCTTTGGTAGAATAGACAATTCCACTTGTTGTGGACGTTAAAAATATGTTTTGCTGGTTCCCACTCATCACCGCTAACAAGCGGTTCGATGACACCCACCGCCGTTATCAAGGGGTCCGAATCCCACCCACCACCGCTATCAAGCTGTTCAAAGCCAGCCCACCACAGCCATCAAACTGTTCTGCCAACCCACCACCGCCATCGCGCAATTCGAGGCGACGCATTTTACGTCTGAATGCAATATTCAAGTACGCGAACTGAATGAAATCCGAAATAGAAACAAAGGGAAACCATAGTGTTCCTCAATAGGAGAAGAACAGTACACCTAGGATTTTAGAACACAAAAATGGTCGATGCTGCCGTCTAATGTGTGTGTCCTTGCCGGAGTGGAAGGTAATTTTAATTGGGTAATACGCCACTTAGACGAATGCAGACTAATAATTGACCAATTAAAAGGAGACTTCCGCCCTATTTCCGCCCATCGAGGAATCGATTAGAGAGCAACAACGACAACGAGTTCTCCACAACTTTCGATAGCAGAGCATCTAGAAGTCTCTTCGTTAAGAAGCTACAGCACGAGGGGCTCGCATCGGAGCTGTAGAAGGGGATGGGAACAGAGGTAAGACTTCTACTATTGTAGTACTCACAAGACATTATTGAAGAAAATTGTAACAGGCTCAAGAAATTTGATCTAAGCCTCATTTCTACCGGAGTCATAACAGGCTCCCCCGTAGGGCTCAACGATCATAGATTCCAGTAGGCTCACACGCACAACGTCGTCTTGGAGCATTTTTAAAATTTCAGTCGCGTCAGACGCACGCTGGTGCGCACAAGAATTTTTTAGACGAAACTGATTTCCGCTTTCAATCATTTAGAACTTCAAGAAAAATATGTCTGCACGCCAGTGCGTACAGGTAGTATCGTCGAAATTGGTACTTGGTTTACGGTTACACGGACAAAGTAAGCTCCGACAGCAAAGCATCAATGTTTACATCTACGTGGTTTAGTTTTTAGTTCAGTTACAGTAAAATTCCTTTATTCAGATAAGATAAAGACTCGGACGATACGAGGTCCCGCCTCCAACCGCTCAGAACCTCAAGTATTATGAACGCACGCCAGTGCGCACGGATACTATCGTCGAAATTGGTACAAGGCTCACGGATCAGATCAACTCCAACCGCAACCCACCCCAAGGTTTATAGTTACGCGGTCAAGGTCAACAACAGAAATATTACCCATGCTCCGCGTACGTGCGAGCGCGGACTGGAAAACACGCATTCACAAACATGAACTCTCTCATAAATACATAAGCATCATTTTAGAGAACAAAATTGTGGATCGTGAAGAGAAAAGAGAGCGCTGATTCATCATGGGCTGAAAAACTGCCCAGCTTATTGACATCCCACTTATTGTTAAGGGGTTTAGGGTAAGGGGGGAGGCTAAGATCCCTTGAGCCCCAAAAGAGCCAGATGGGTGCCGGAGGGTAACCCAAGTCCCCCGAGTTCCTCGGGCCCCGCGTCTCGGCTCATCTAGGCGCGTCTCGAATCATTTCGGCCGGTCTCGACTCGTCGCACCCGACTCGACTTAACGTGTTTTGACTGATCTCAACGCACCTCGACCAGCCTCGACGCGGCTCCCCCCTCTGTGCCAGTAATCCGTAGCTAATTGTTCTACTCAAGCATTTCACGTACTTACCTTTTTCTGTGTGTAGGTTTTACAACGTGGGGAGGGGGAGCAAGGGTGCCCGAGTCCAGAGGGACCTCACGAGGGTGCCAAAGTCTCTCAAAGGGGTCCCAAAGAGTCTTAAGGGTGTCCCAATAGACCTCAGAAGGGTCCATGAGGGGTCCTTCCAAACCCTACTGGTCTTCCAAGTACCTTGGGTTCCCGAAACCTATGAGTTTCTCGAGTCCCGCGGGTCCCACGAGTACCCCCATCCCTCGGGTCACCTAGTCTAAAACAGCCTCGAAATATTATAACCAATGCAAAATTTATCACCATGAAATAAGGGCAAAGGTAAATAAAAGAGCCCACGAAATAAGAAATGATGAAAACTGAACTAAAACTAGTGTTAATGATCTATGAAATAAATAATCATCCATTCACCCCAAGTAAAACGGAGACTACGGAAAAAATCATTAATTAGGCTTCAGGAAGTCAATAAATCTTGACATGAGAATAAATATTTACACGATAGCATTATTGCGCGATCTTTTCAATAACATGTTAATGAATTTCATTTCACCTTGCATAACCGCATTATTGGAAAAACGCTCACTCAACGGTAACGCTCGCACTCCAGCAGAAAGCTCTAAATTATAGCGTGCTTACATCGCATTCTCAGCGGAACTCTCTCTGCGCCACCCCAGCAGAAAGCCTAATTTATAGCGTTCTTACTTCGCATTCCCAGCGAAACTCTCTCTGCGTCACCCCAGCATAAAGATTTAATTTATAGCGTTCTTACTTTGCATTCTCAGCAAAACTCTTTGCGCCACCCCAGCAGAAAGATTTAATTTATAGCGTTCTTACTTTGCATTCTCAGCAAAACTCTCTCTGCGCCACCCCAGCAGAAAGCTTTAATTTATAGCGTTCTTACTTCACTTTCTCATCGAAACTCTCTCTGCGCCACTCCAGCAAAAAAGATTTAATTTATAGCGTTCTTACTTCGCATACCCAGCGAAACTCTCTGCGCCACCCCAGCAAAAAGATTTAATTTATAGCGTTCTTACTTTGCATTCTCAGCGAAACTCTGCGCCACCCCAGCAAAAATATTCAATTTATAGCGTTCTTACTTTGCATTCTCAGCAAAACTCTCTCTGCGCCACCCCAGCAGAAAGCTTTAATTTATAGCGTTCTTACTGCGCCACCACAGCAGAAAGTTCTAAATTATTTCGTTTTAACTTCGTCCACTTACCAGAATTCCAACCCAGCGCCATGGTTTGAACATAGAAGCCTCAGTTTTTTTACATAGATGCCTCAGCAAAGACACCCAACGCCACCGCTTTGGAAACGGAAGGAAGCTCTAAATTATCGCCAAGCAGTAGCTCAATAAATTCTCCCCCACTGAACTTTCAATTAGGCCTGATCACCATCATTCTACTTCCATGGTAACAAGAACGCGGGATGAATGAAACAATATCTCGTGAGTCGTGACTATGACGGAACCATTCCCACGACAACACATCTCAGGAGATATCCGGAGTAAGGCGCCGCCACGTCAGTGTCTGCTAACAAGGGTACATCGGATCGACGGTCTCAAACACCTATTAAGAGGTATAGTGCACGTTCGATTGGGTTACTTTCAATTAAAGGGCTAGTGACTAAATCATCACGCAGACGCATTTAACAAATTCCACTATCTGTGGATACAATAGCGCCATAAAGGAAAAGTGCATACATTATTCCAGTTGGAGGCCTTACAGAATCTTCAAACCGTTTTGGTCCTACAATTAGGAATACCATGTACAGTAGCGAAAAAATAAGTTTATGGTTAGCCTACAACAGAGAAGACTAGCCTTCTCCCATGTGGAATTTAACTCCGTGAAGAAATTTCCGACGGTATTATGTCTGGACAAAGCTTAGCAAAGAATAATATCAATTACATTTACGACGAGTTCAAACTTAGTGCGAAAAATTAACATTAAATTTTTTCATAATCTGCAATAATAAATAATATTTTATTCGCTACTGTACACACACACTCATATATATATATATATATATATATATATATCGCATATATATACATGGTGTCCCTATTATTAACATATATATTTATGTATATCATACATATATATAGTTCACTAGAAAGTTTTTCTTTCCCGCAGAGACGCCGTCAAGACAGACAAACATGACCACCGGGGCTGCCGTGGACGCGACAGCTTGAGTGGGGAACATCAGGCCCTGACTTACCAGAAAGCAAGGGCACAGCTGCGAGCCTAGTCCCCAGTTACAAAGACACTTCACCAGACCATAGTTTCATAGTTAGAAGTCGTAAATGGTATTTTTAAACAAGTATTGTTCAGAATATTTGAAATAGGGCGATAATTTAAATGCGATTTTGAACCAAAAGTAATGAACAATTTCCGAAACGGCAGACGTGCATGGAGCTCTGCGCCTCAGCCCAAGTTATTAAAATTATAATCTTCCGTCCAAGTTGTTCTTTAATTTTGGCCACAAAATCAGATCTTGATATTTAAAAAATGAAAAATATGGAAAAGCCAAAATGAGTCGGAGCGTCGAAATTTCGGTATTTTAATTGAAATACTTCACGAACGGAGCTCGCACTCTGCACGGGCTTCCAAATACTGTACTGCTCGTAATCGTCAATACGTTACAAAGAAGGCTTGGCAATTCAAGAAAGTCTATTAATGTCTATTAAGAAACCGAGCTTCCAAATGAAGAGTTGCTTGGCAGGATTGACTGACTCATAACTTTGGAAGTTTGGAGAGAGCGTTGCAACGAAATGTCTCTTTTCGAAGCCAGTAATACACTCTTATCAGTTGAAAAACAACGGGATTGTTTTAAACAGTAGGTTTCCGCACTAATGCTGCGAGACATCAACAGTAGGTCTCCTCACTATTGCTGCGAGACATCAACAGTAGGTCTCCTCACTATTGCTGCGAGACATCAACAGTAGGTCTCCTCACTAATGCTGCGAGGCATCAACAGTAGGTCTCCTCACTAATGCTGCGAGGCATCAACAGTAGGTCTTCTCACTAATGCTGCGAGACATCAACAGTAGGTCTCCTCACTAATGCTGCGGGACATCAACAGTAGGTCTCCTCACTAATGCTGCGGGACATCAACAGTGGGTCTCCTCACTAATGCTGCGGGACATAAACAGTAGGTCTCCTCACTATTGCTGTGGGACATCAACAGTAGGTCTCCTCACTAATGCTGCGAGACATCAACAGTAGGTCTCCTCACTAATGCTGCGAGACATCAACAGTAGGTCTCCTCACTAATGCTGCGAGACATTAGTCTTGATCAACGGGAATTAGTGCTTCAAATTTCATCAAAATGTACTTAGTTAGTTAAATATGTGGTTCCTCTTAGTCATCTCCCACGTTAGACTGCCCACACGATCCGCTTCATCTAGGTTAGATACAGCAGATATTCTCTCACGGAATAAATGTAAAGTAGTAGAAGTCATCATCCCACGTTAGACTGCCAACAAGGTCCGCTATAACTAGGTTAAATACAGCAGATATTCTCTCCCGGAATACATGTTAAGTGTATTCAAGAAAGTGTGAACTTCACTGAAACACCCGAAGTGTGGACAGATTTAAAAATCTTTTGATTCTAATATTACCGCAATTCACTCGATAGGATCAATCTTTGCCCACTGTACTATCTCTGTGGCAAAAAAAACAGAACCAGCTTTCAAAATTAACAATTCCAACGAGAGCGTGATCATATGGCCAAGCATAGATACACAGTCATATCTAACTACGTTCCAGGCGCGATCACATAGCTGAGCAAAGATCCATGGTTAAATTCAACTACATTCTAAGTGGAGAGTGATCATATGACTAAGCATAGATCCATAGTTAAATCTAACTACATTCCAGGTAGTTCAGCGTGAAAGTTTCACGTATAGTTTGGAATGCACGAAAATAAATTCTCTACAGTGATAAAAAAATCAAACTTAATTTAATACAAACACAGAGATTGAAACTGAAGGCATTAGAAACTTCAATGACTCCGGTCGGTTCCAACACTATGTTGTCAGTTGACTAAATCTTCACTTTAGAAGTGCAAATAACGAGGCAGAATTTCAGAAAGCAGATACCAATTTACAGGTCTACAGCAACAACACAATTCGCTATCACGGATAAACATGTAATTCAAGAAATTACGAGTTTACCAAGTAGCTCTCACCGATAAATTGAAAAAGACTACTTTAGTAAGACCATCGGCAAACACCGAGCCATTCAACGGTAATGCACTCCCTACCAAGAACAAACGGTAGCATTCTAAAGCATCCTCTTGAGAAGTTTACTGCAAATTACAGCACCAGTTCACCCAGCACAGCACGTCTAGCAGATAAAATATCGAGTAGCAATATAGAAAGAACCTTTTAGAAATGACGCTCAATTTGACCTTTTCATTCTCGTCGGTCTGGTGGTGTTAACAAGTGTTCAAATAACAGAACACTAGACCATCATTGAATAACTCTTTGCAGTAAACCCGACAGCCCCAATTCTCAAAAATGAACCTACATTTCTTCAGACATGAAATTGACATATAAATATATACTTAAAATAATAAACAAACCTAGCTGACCTCCAAAGCTTACCAGCTGCAGCAATATCGACACTGATGGCAGTCTCGTCAGCAGGACAGGAAACATAGAAACAAATATAGATATGTGGTCTTTATTTGCCTGCAGGGAGCAAAATATTGTTAACAGGTAAATTGAGCAAGCTACACATAAAGGTTTCCCCTCCCACCCAGAGAAAAAACAACACGAGGGGGAAGTTCAGAGTCTGTTCATTGAATACCAAGATGCATTGGGAGGATAACAACATCCTCAGCGATGTCAAAGGACTGCCAGTGACCTAGACAGCAGAAGGCTTAGAGTCGAAGGTCGAAAAAAAAATCTAGGTGTCGCTCTCCCGCGGAGCTGTTCAGCAACACATTTATAGTTGCGTAAAGACGGAACAATACGGGAAGCTTAAAACAACGAGAGGATCAAAGAAATTCTGGTGACTTGCAAATGACAAGTCATGCTAGATACAACATACGCGGGACAAACAGCAACACCACAACCAGGTCAGTGTCGGGTGACGTAGCCCAATGGCATTCCATTCGAAATCACAAAATTCAACTAATAAAGATTAGCATATGTTTTGTTGCACCCATGCTCGTTCATAGGCCATAATGATGAGCAGGCTAGCATGAGCATCTCACGGAGAGGCAAGCGCTTGAGGTAGCCTACCCTGCATTGATCAACATAATGGTTCCAATTCGTAAACGACCATTTTCTGTTGGAAAAATAGTATACCTCCTTCAGATGAACCAAGGATAAACTCGACTTTAACCACTCGCAAACGCGATTAGGTACTGTCGCATTTGTTGGTTGGCCAGAGCCTGGATTAGTCAGCATTTGCCCGTGCTGACTTGGGCTTCAGAAACCACGATAGAGATTAGGATGGAGAGTTTGCAAAGCAAATCGAAATTGATACCCGTCTGTTAGTTACTATGGCAGTCGACAAAAAGCCACACGGCCGACTTCTCGTCGTTACTTGCTGATCACAATCGCTGGGAACTGACGTAATTCAGCAAGATCAACATACATCAATTTGCAGCCAAGGCGAATTGCAGGTAAGTATCGGAACGTGACTATTTAATCCAGAGGGCTATTTGGAACAGGATATCGATTAATAGCACAACTGCAATAGGAACTTCAGACAATCGACATACAAAAATACAATAAAGGTAGCTAACGGTGTGTTGAGAATCCTTTTCTTTGGTAACAATAACATTGCGATGAAATCAAGATAGACTTTGATTGAACATCAGAGTGAGCAATTGTATGCCTCTTAGAAGCTTCTATGAACAGACTCCTCTTCCCAGCTCATAGAATAAAATTCCTCCCCAGATATCAGTTTTTAATGCACTCTGATACAAATATAAACATACCTTTTCTACTCTTTCAAAATTGTAGGCCCGCATCTGTGGAGAGAAGAAAAAACTTTTTAAACTGGTAGCTACAAGCAACAAGAGTCAACTTTGCAACTCTCAGGTCAATAAAATGTTGATATGCACTACAACCTGCTGCAGTGGGTGTGATGGCTTTAAAATAGTCAATTAGCCAATAGCAAACTATTTTCGAAATGCATTTAGTCATCATTGCAGCAATAAACAACTTGCTAAATAGCAACATGTATAAATTTATATATAACCTTTCAAACACCAAATGAGGTAGCTAGCTATATCAAATGGCCAACCTTGAGTCGGCTGAGAGCCAATTCTTATGCCAGCTATGCTATCTGAAAGGCATAGCTTCCAGGTGTAAATTCCAAGTAATTACCTACTCATGCCTACACTTCAGTAAAATATGTAGCACTGAATAGCCAACACAAGTCAATACTCTATTCACTAATATGAAAGACGAATAAAGCACTTCGGAAAATGTTGAGATTAATAAGGATAGGTAGAGATAGTAAAGAGCAACTTGAAAGATAAATTGCCGACTGGTACAAGTGTATGATAAAGGTCGACAGGTAGCTGGATCAGGAAACGGCATACAACCAGAGTCAACAAGGCGTTTCCATTTTGACAGCAGAGCAAACGCTGGAAAAGGGAGCAATAAGAGTGCTTGGTTGACTGTGAAAGTGGGATCGATAAGAGGTTGAGTTATGTAGAGCTGGCTGTCCAATCTAGACAGTGAATTGAGTAGTCAGAGAGGTGAACAACAGTATATATGGGCGAGGTCAGTTGCTGTATATGGAATATTTGGCACTAGTGGCAGATTCAGAGATGTTGTGTAGTGTGCAAAAAGAGGCCAGTGCAAATAAAGCTTTATAAAAGAAAAATAATGAACAAGGTGTTCTAAGAATGGCTTGATGAATAGGATTATTGTCCGCCTACAGAGAGAGGTATTGGAGGAAGTTCAGCGGCTTTTAGTCCATGGGTATTCATGAGGAGACTGGACTAGTGAAAACATTAAATTAAGAATGAAAGAACTGTGTGAGGTGATTGGTGTACTGAAGAATAATGAGTTGTAGAACGAGGTAGCTACAGACGCAAAAAGGGTTATACAAGTAGGTAGTTATCTCAACTGTGATTTACAGGACTGAGAAGTGGGGGGACAAAAGTTGAAGATAAGATTGTTGTGAATGACAATGTTCGATACAAAATATTCGACTGGGTATGACCACAATGATGTCAAGGAGTAGGATCAATATTGACTTTATCTGAATTAGAATGAAGATGGTGAGAAAGTTTAAGGACAAGTAGAAGATTCACAGGTTCCTTAAAGGTCGAAGTTGAAGGACGGAGAAGATTCACAGGTTCCTTGGAGGTTCAGAGACATGCAAAGGTTGGATGATGGAGGTAGGTGAGAAGCATGTTTATAGCAAAGGTGAGTTGGCCTAGGGAAACCACAGTCAAGGTGGATAATACAGTAAATGCTGATAAGCCCTGTTGAAGCAGTTAGGGTGAACCCGCAAATGCTGATGAGCCCTGCTGATGACACTGATCACAGACATCACACTGGTCCAAAGTGTTAGGCGTCACACCCGCACCATCCAAAGCTAATGGACAAAGGTTTGGTATGTGTGTGGGTGTGTATGTGTTTGTATTTACATGAGTGCAAGGTTCATCTGGTTGTCAGCCGCGGCAGGTTCCCCTTCTGGGGGAATCTGCTTAGAGTCTGGATCTGTAAGGTAGCTACTGCAACCCAAGGTCTTTGTACCAGAATGAGCACTATAAATGCAGCCAATAACTAATGATCTCTAGAAATACTCTAATAAAACATTTCATCAAAATTAACCAGCCACTCTGCTGGAATAATATTTTCCAAAGCCACCACCCTCAATTTGAATCCTGATTCATGGTAGCTAGTTCATCATCATTTAGTTATTACAAACAGGAAATATAAATAAATCTTACCTCCTGTTCTATGTACATTTTCCAAAACTTTCCAGTTGTTTGGAAAGTATCAACAAGCTTCTCAAAGATTGTCCTAGACTCTTCAATGTTCCTGTTCTGGGCATCACGAATAATGAGACTCCACGCCTCCATGTCGTACAGGTTGCTCTCAATTGAAGTCCACGCTCTGCGGAGCTTGTCGGTTCCAAACTCCTGCAGGGTAAAAAACAAACTTGCTTAAAATTCAATGGAATTTAGCCAACAGCAAAGCAGCCAACAGATTATAAAAAATTATGAGAAGTTGACCAAACTAGTAAGCATCTCCCATTTGCTGCTTCCCACTGCCGCAACAGCTCAATTGATGCAGCATGTAAACATAGCAGGCAGTATACCACAGTGCATCAGTAGTCAAAAAGAATATTGCAAAAAAATGAAGACGATAGTTGAAATGAACATACCTAATAGGTCTACAAGAAAAGATACTGGAAACACAATTACTTCAACACAAAACAAATACCTAATTGAAATTATTTAGTTCAACGAACAGTTACAGACGACCTCCTCCAATTCCTTGGACATGGCTTTCTTGAAGCACCAAAGGGATTGGCCTAGATTATGTGGGCCATCTCTATCAGAGCTTGGGTGAAATACTGCTAGACGCCCTCTATGAGTAATGGGGGTAATTTCATTGCACCACATCAAAAGACATTTGTTTCCAGAACAGAGCAGGAATATACAAATCTGAGTTCATAGTCAATCCAAGAGCAAGGAACTGCCCACTTGAAAGAATGACTAAATGTGCCACTATCTGGAGCTTTCAAATAGAGCAGAATAACTTAAACCTGCAGAACAATTAAAAATCCTTCAAACATTTCAGCGGATTCAAACATAAGAGCCTTCCCAAAAATGAAAGCAACTGCAAGACTCTGAGCTGGAGCTCTCTGGTTCCACTCTAACCAGCCCATCAATCTCCTGGGTCCAGTGAATCTGAATTAACTAAGATAGTCTCAGATCATCCAAATATCCCCCATTCCTTGCCTACAAGCAATAGCTGGTTCAAAATTGGTCTTATGCAAGTAGGTAATAAACAAAGACACCATAGGAGCATACTCCTTACCAGAAGAGTAGAGTAGACTGGAAGCTAAAGTGTAAACCTTTCACGCAGCATTTTCAAAGTGGAGATGAACGTTCAACTTTGAGTCAACAAACAAGTCCAAGTCACTGCATGAATCAGCAAGTTCAAGTGGAAAATCATTCAAATTATATACCATACTATCATTGAGCTGTTTCAAATCGAGTCAAACACTAGCTAAAGAAATGCATAGAAACAAACTTGAAAGGAGAGATTCCATGACTATGACACAGAAAGAACTAATTTCACATTTCTTTGCAAAGACATCCAAGTAATTTACTGGTGAATTCTGTGGGAAGCTGTGATAAAGTTTGAACACAGGAGAAAAAGGTTTCTGCCCTGCTACAAACAACTTTTGCTGCACCATGATCAACCCACAACAGCAACATGGCTGGTCCCAACACTTTCCAAGGAGCACTGCATTTCAAAATGTCACCACTAGGAAGTAACCAATCACTTCCCCAGAGAAACACAGTCCCATCAGAAAACAACAAATCAAATCCTGTTCTCTACCAGAAATACCCACAATTTTAGTTTGGACAACTGAACCAAATAATTAACAGGAAACATCTTTGAGTAATCCAGGATGACTCAACCATGACTAAAGTTAGCAAAATATGATTCCTCAGGCTCCTTCCCATCTCGAATCCAAATTGGCTACCAGACAAAAGGCCAGAATCTTCCAGGAAAGATGGTACTTGTGACACAATAATCCACTCTTACGCATGGCCACACACAAAAGCTACAAGACCGTGTCAATGTCTCTAAACATTGTTCAATAGCTACTGAAATTATAAATGTGATTTACAAATATGATTTGATTGAAAAGAGTTCAGCTTCAAATTGAAATTACAAAAACTTTCTGCTATTCACCAGATTGTTCACATTATCAACCTAGGTGGCCTCTTAATTGCCCAACAAGCCAGCTTGACCTGAATGGAGAGTAGGACAGGAGGCCTGAAGCACACCAAAATAATGGATCAAACCATTCAGAAATATAAACTTCAGCCAACAGACTGGAGAGTAGGACAGGAGGCCTGAAGCACACCAAAATAATGGGTTAAACCATTCAGAAATATAAACTTCAGCCAACAGACTGAAGAGTAGGACAGAAGGCCTGAAACTCACCAAAACAATGGGTTATATCATTCAAAAATTATAAACTTCAGCCAACAGACTGGAGAATAGGACAGGAGGCCTGAAGCACACCAAAATAATGGGTCAAACCATTCAGAAATATAAACTTCAGCCAACAGACTGAAGAGTAGGACAGAAGGCCTGAAACACACCAAAACAATGGGTTATATCATTCAAAAATTATAAACTTCAGCCAACAGACCATATATAGTTATAGCTAGCAACTAGTTGGTCATAATTTTCATCAATAATTTTTCTTTATGTAAAGCCAGCTACATACTACACATATACACACATATATATATATATATATATAAATTTAAATAAATATAGCTATATGTATATTGCATACCGTATAGAGGTGCAACGATATTGGGTTTGGTACAGATAGCTACCTAGTTTCTGACTGGTAGAGCAATAGCAGCTCTTAATACCAAGAATAGCAGATAGCTTCCTTATACAAATACTCTTGCCTTAAATATCAGATGAATATGTGTAGAATATATTACAGAGAAATATTAACAATTAAAATTGACTAGTTAAATTAATATAGATGTGGCAAAGCAAAGAATATTTCATAAATTCACAATATCATAACTCAAGTTCTTGACCATGGAGGGCATCAAATGTGTATGTATATAGCTAAGTCAAATAAATTTATATAGGTATATCCAAATATTTTTGTTTTTTTAGAAGTGTATCTAGGCAACTTAGATATTTCCATTGTAGCTAAATATTTATAATATTAATTACTCAAATTTCAAAGCATTGGCAGGTATCTGTAACTCATTGCCAATACCTCACCATTTGCTGATGACTACTTGTCAACATAGATAGCACTAGAAGAGCCAATACCAATTTAGATGATAATACTGTGTATATGTATACATAGCTATAATATACATATATATAGGTACATAAATAGCTATATTTATACATATATATATATAGGTATATAAATAGCTATATATATATATGGATATATATATATACAGATACAGACACTAGCCGCATCCCCCAGAATGGGGGGTGGCCAACAGCGAGGCGCACCTCACACCCTCATACGCTCACACTCACACAACTTAGCCCTTTAGTGCCAAGGGTCCGGCCAGTACCCCCTCAACATACACTCTGGGTCACGAGTGCAGTCCGAGAATCCGTCGTCATCAGTAGGGCCCGACAGTTTTCACTGGTTTACCCCGCAGTGTCATAATGGCCAGGCCCCCCCACCCACAACCATCCCAACAGCGGGATGCCAAGGGCGGGAAAGCACATCAGAGGAGCGTCAAAATCAACCATTCACAACCATTCTCCACTCACGCCTGTTCATTGCACGCTCTCT
>SDVV010005575.1:0-19102 GCA_016164225.1 Gammarus roeselii | reverse complement strand
CCCATTGCCCATTTGTTTTGTGCCTTGTACAAGTTCAATTCATTAATCAATTCATGAGGCAAATTAACTGCTTTCTTATTCACTCCCTTCCTATTCTCTTGTTGCCAATTTGAAAATCTTGTATCTGAGATTGAAAAGCCATTGTAGCTGCGGCTCAACCTTGAAAATAATTCGATACTAATATATGTCTGCGAAATGGTACCATGCAATTGTAAGTACCTCATACAACTAGTAACCAGAAGACTGGTGACTTGAAAGCTGACTAAGATACCCAAAAATTGGTGACTCTTTGACCTTAACTCGAAATCCTAACCTGTTATTGTGCTTGTCATACCCCTTCCTTCTCATGTGGAAAGAAATAATTGGAGTCAGATAGGTTCAGTGCCCTGAAAGAGGAAGCACAAATCCGAATTTTATTGCTCACTTGAGCTCATCTATTATTAAATTTTTGAATAACCACTAATTAATTATATTCGCTTATCATTCATTTACCAAAACACCAACTGGTGAAACACAAAACTGGTGAACCACAAAAGATTCATAGCGCAAAGGGCCCATGAATCCATATTATCCAATTCCTGGTCTTGTTCAAAGATAGGCTCATCACGATATATTGTTTTTTTACAATTAATAAACAAATTTTGATGCTCGAACGATCGTATTGTTTGTTAGCCACCTTAGTTCAAATATCTCCGCACGTAATCTATCTCGCAATGTTGAGTCATTAAACGCGTCATAAGTTCTGGCAAGGCCAAATTCCTTTGGTGAAGAAAATTATTATACCGATTGCTTTAGGTATACATACACCTTTTATATATATTTTTTGGCGTTATCAACGATTCTTTTATTTTCAAATACTGTGCACTTCGTATGAAGACGAATGCTGTAACAGTGTCTTATATGTTATTGCTGGGCGAAGGTTAAGCATTAGATTTTTAGTCAGTTTATGTATGAAATTTTATTTATTTTGACAACGTCGTACTCTGCAGTGATGCTCTCACGCGTGTCAGCACTAGGTTACTGAGTAGTCATTTTTTTTTCCTTTTGTCTTATTTTCTCTGTTTTGTGTTTTGTTAGGTCAGTAACTCTCTGTCTCATATAGACTCAACCATACCGTCGCATTCCTTGCTAACCAATAAATTAGTCGTGTAGCTGAATTAGTAATCCCCGCCTTAATTAAATGTCATATAAAAAAGATTCGAATGTCGAAACAGAACACCTTATGTCAACGGAATCCAGTGAATAGTTATAGTGCACATTGAAAATTAACCCCGACAGCTTTCTCGACTGGACATGTCTCGGTCAGAATCTTGTTCGTATGCTCAGCTAGGAAGTGAAATACCCCACCCTCACCGCTCGCGCATAGCTCCAATAACTCAGTTGCGGGTTCTTATTGTGTTCATCTCACTAATCTAGGATTGCTGTGTAGAAATTGATTATAAAAGGACCAACAGATCATCTGTGTATGAGACCTTAATTTTTATATATATATTTTTTGTGTTACGCCGTTACATCGCCGCGTAGCCATGTATGGCACGAGGTTCTTGTGTCAGGCTCTTGTGTGTTAGAAATTAAATCTCGGCATTCCTGGTCAGTTATGGGAATTTTTGTTTGAGCGTCGATACTCATTAACTCGCGGATGTTACCCAGTGTAACATGCCGTCGCCCTCACCACAGCGGTCACGTCCTTGATTGTTTTTTGCCGGCGTGAAGCCTGAGTGCTCTGACCAACCTGGTCGTATGGTCGATGAGAATCGTGGCGTTAAGTGTATGGTTTGTAGTTACAAATATAAATACATTTATATATATGTATGTGTGCATACGTGCATAAGTTCTCAGGGGTGTGCCATGTGTAATGCCATTTCTAATTATACCTACCACCGTCCCCCCATTGGGGTGAAGCAAGCGCTTGTTGAATTAACATGATGTTTCTTGCGTGCAGCCTCTCCCTGCGTGTTGCTGCTACCGACCACTCGTCGGCTCCACTTCCAAGTCGGATCTGCTGGACTTGGGGTCCTAATCGTGGCTTAACAGCACGGTCATTGGATCACGACGATCCCGTGTCCTGGCCACACCTTCTTCCTATAGTGTCTGACGTCAGCCCTCTCTCTCGACTACCTGCACGACACCCCAAAATTAAGTCCCATTCCGAGTATAATAGGCACAATAAACATCATAACTCTTCAAGTGGTTCATTCCTTTCTCTCGGCGACTATAAGCAATAAGTGACCTAAGGGCATCCCTATAATCTGATTGAGTCAACTACATAGATCCCATAAGAGCATAACAGGGACAATAGCGGGGCGATTGGCCACTACAAATTCGTGCTGCATAAACCTACCTGCTAGAATAATACAATATTCAATATTATAAATTGCAGAATAATAGTAAGAGTAGGGCGATTGTTTGGTGAACAAGCGCTGCTACATGTCCTTCTAAAACAAGACTTACTGTATAAACGAAAACTAAAAAGGTGATATTCATTGCGGTGAAAATTCTTGTCGTATTTAAAATACATATCCATCATTAGTAACCAAACTCAATGCATATATAGAGCTTAGCTTTGTGACCCTCTATACATTCACACCAGTCTTACTATGGGCATGCTGCTTGCTAAAGCGGTTAATAACAAAATTAGTCCCGCTGTATCAACAATCCGAAGTATTCATGATAATGTTCCTTTATTGGAGACCAGCAACTATGAAAAGATTTTACCAAGTACTAGAATCTTCATCGCTATCTCGTCCGAGGGTCAGAATTTTTGTTACAGACTTGGAAAGACGGACATGTTCCGGACGAGTGAACTGTCCGTGTTCTAACAGCTTTCTTGCTTTGTACTCTCGGAAAACCGGTGCCAGAAAATAAAAACCACTCAATTTATCAAATCCTCCATAAGCTCTCCTGGTAGGTAATTTCAGAAATACCTCTGCTCCCACGTAGCCTCATGACAATGGGGGTTGCATTCTCCCAGCCGGCGGATGATGGCCATTTCCTTCCCTTGTCTCCTAATTCCCCTAGCTCATTTAGATTCCATCGTCAAAGAAAATTAAAACCAATAGCTTGAAACGTGCTGTTTCAGAGAATTTGTCACACTTTTCTGCTTCATCATCCTCAGCTGGGCATCAGAAAATAGCAACCGACCTCAACTCTAACTCTACTTCTACTCATCCCACTGCATCGCCGTCACCGTCGGTCTGTCTGATCCAACGAAAAGACAGTAAAGTTCTCCCATTCATTTTTTTTAAACTGCCTTCCATTATGACCAGCCTTAGTCTGCCTTCTGCCAGCTCAATGGAACGCAACCAGAAGGGCACAGTAATTAGAGGGCAGATAAACAAAAATGAACTTATCACTTTTCAGAACGCCCCCAAATCATTTGTCCACAATAAAATTAAATGTTATCAGAGTCCCTTAGACCTACACTCCCTACATGGGAGAGGTTTTTCTGATCTGCAAGATCTTGATGATTGATCGATCCTCTACCATTCAGAGTCTCAAATTGAATTGATATTGACTGTTATGCATCTTTTCCTCCAAACTCCATACTGTCTGTTCATAAGATTTTCCCACGCAAAGCCTTCACTGCTGACAACTCACTGTACTCATCTGCAACCTCCATGCATGTCTCTGTTGAGTGCAGCTCAGCCATTCTTAATCGAGTGTTTTTCCCCCAAGTTTCATTGCGTGTTTTCCCCAAACCATGCCTCCTATCCGTTGTTTCCGTTGCCAGCGGTATGGGCATGGAGCTATCTCCTGCCACCGTAGAGCCCTGGTGTGCTAAGTGTTCGTTTCATTTGCATATCACAATTGTTTGTGACTCCAAAGAACTCTTTCGTTAGTTATGTAAGTCCCCACATGCATGTTACTCAACCCGGTGTAAATATTACAGAGAAGCACTAGCCATTGTTGTCAGTGCGCAATCGATCTGGTCACCTACAAAGAGGTGATGCATCCATGTCATTTGCATCCCTCTACATGGACCCAAGCAATTTTTTTCCAGCTCAACCTCTTATTTTTCAATTTCAGCCTTCTTCTATAGGTGCATATTGGGCAAAACTTGTTCGAAAATCAGTTGCCTCATCTTCCTCGTATCCCAATTTCTCTGTTCCTTCGCAGCCTCCTTCCTCAATTCCTACATTTCCTCTCATCCCAGCTCAAAAATCACCATAAAAAACACTCATCCGGAAAACAACAACTCATTTGGCACCAGAATATGCTCAAATCCTCAATGGTGACCTCTGGTATAATTCGACGGCAAATACTCGCCGTCGATCAAATGGAGTCAGATAAGGAAACTACTAAATGTGATTCAATGTACTTATTTAATTTCAATACCGCGCTGTTCGCGCGAAGTTTCGCTTGCTTCAATTCTGTGGGCGATCAATTTATAACTGCCGTTCCATAACCTTGAAAGCTCAACGGTCAGTCAAGCGCTGAATCTGTGGCTAGAGATTGTGAGGACGGCAGGAGATCAATTTCAGCCGTTCAATAATAATTTTTATTTTTTAATCTTTTAATCATTCATTATTCAACTGACGACCCCAATCATCATATGCCCCACAAACTATCGTCTAATTCACTTCCTGTAAATAATATATTTTCTTTTAGGATTAAGATATTACATTTTAGACCATTGTATTAATTCTTATTGGCAATATGTCATAGATGGAGTTTTTTCTCTGGCGGCGGGAATACCTCCGCGTCACCCAATCAGCAACTGGCAAGCGGCACTTGGATCTTGAAATATTAAGTTCAGGATTATGGGAGAGTTATTAAATTAAGAATTACATACAAATTCTAGTGATAGTTTTTGCCCGTTATTAGTCTTAGTTAAAAAGAGCAACATCTAGACAGTTTAAAATGTAGGGAGACAAGTTTAGCATTAGAAATAGCAAATTATTGGCACAGCCACATCAGCAGTCTGCCCCGTCTGGCTGTAGCCAATCGCGTGTCGGCATGACCATAGGCTCAGGCCAGACCTTCGGCCAAGCCTCATTAAGCCTCCATCAGAGATACCAACAAGTTGCACTCAAGTTAATTCTCCCACGTTCTAGTGCACCCTACACTCTTAGTTTTTGCTCAACCAGTGCCGTTGGTCGTTTATTAACTGAGTTAGTTTTCTGCTCGATCAATGTCGTTGATCGTTTGCTTATCTGAGTTTGATTTTTCAGGCATTCAACAAGTTCTACAACAACTGTAAGTAAAGTGTTCCTTTTTCTCTTCATGTCCGCCAGGCTCATCACGGCGAAAAAGTCCTTGTCGCCTCTCCTGTCCTGAGCCAGAGTGACACGAACACCCAACCATTATGACAGGAGACTACTTTATCATTTGACATCTATTTTTAATTTCATGTGTAGCAATAAATTTGAAGAAAATTTTCATCGCCCTTTGAAGTAGGCACATAAAGGCATTATACAATGCTCAGTAATTGTCCTACCGTTTTACCCTGTTTTCTCTCCTACAATCATGTCTGAAACGGAATAGACGCCCTGTAGAGTAGCGACGAGTGATGGTGTCGACAAGAGAGCAAGATTGAAGTCAGAAAATGATCACCTCTCAGAAGAGCGTGGAAAATATGATGGCCAGGTCGGAAAAGAAGCTGAAGAAGAAACTGACCGCAGCATTTTTCTCGATGCAGACCTGGGGCAGTAGCCTAGCTTCGCAATAAAGTGAGGCAGAAGGTGTCGAACACCAGAAGCCCACTATGCGGTAAGCAGCTGTAGAATGTACCACATCAAGTCTCGAGAGGAGAGAAGGGGATGCAGAGGAGTACAAGGGAAGCCCATAGTCAGTCAGACCTCCAATGTGGGCTTGGTAATAGTCATGGAGTTAACACAGCGAAACATCAAGTCGGGACCAGCTAAAACCTTCACGATGTTGATGCGGTCCTGACAATGGAGACGTAATTAAGAGGTCAAGGTGCGGGGGTCAAGTCAAGCGAGGGGAATCAAATAGAATGTCAAGTAATTATTGCTGCTAGGAGTATGGAATGGGAGTACCAGAAATATGAAGGGGAAACTTGCAACGGAGCGTTTAAGATTAAAGAAAGAGGTACTTGACTTTAGGTGATTGATTAGCATACCCCACAGCTCTGTCTATAGAGCAAACATATCTATGGCAGCTTGGAGAAGGGCCTGGGCAGAAGAAACAGTGTCAGCAGTGACATACATGGTAATATCATCAGCATCAGCGTAAATTGAGGTTGTAACAACTGCATTACTAGGGAGATCAGACAAGAGAACAGCAAAGAGAAGGGGTGACATAATAAAGACTTATGGAACACCTGATATGATGAAGTGAGATTGAGAAGAAGCTGCCGATACCAAAACGGAGAAGGAACGGTCTCTGAGAAATCTAGAGACCCAGCGTAGAAATTGGCCAGACACCCCAAGAGAAGACAGCTTGTATAGAATTACTTGGTGAGAGGCACGGTCAAATGCACCAGAGAGATAAAAGAAAACAGCAACGACTATTTACTGGGTGCGCTGAGCCAACTGAATTTCATTTTCAAAGAGGATAAGGGCATCCATGGTACCACATTGAGTCCGGAAACCAAAATTGGTGAGGCAGAAAAGAGTTATTCGTCTCAAGAAACCAGGTGAGGCCTGCGATTATATACAAGCCTCTCCATAAGTTTACCAAAACAGGAGAGGAGAGAGATTGGTCTGTAGGCAGACACTGTGGTGGAATCTTTGCCAGGTTTTGGTATATGAACAACTAAGAACATTTACCAGGTCAGAGGGACATCGGCAGTTCACAAGAATTGGTTAAAAATGTTCAAAAGAGCAGGATGATAGGTCCAGGGTAGGTGCATTAGAAATTGGTTTCGTAGAAGATAAGCACCAGGGGATGAATGAGCTGGAAGTTTATGTAGAAGAGATCGTAACTCAGCAAGGAAGAAACGGTAATTAAGTGTGTTGTCTGCATTAGAGGTAAGCTGGTCATGAAGGAAAGATGAATTGGGTTCAGCAAGAAGGTGCAGATTAGAAAAAGAGAGAGAGACAGGGGAAGCCAAGGTATTTGCAGCCTCGGTGGATGAGATGGGAGATGGACCTGAAGAAAGGGAAAGGCAGAGGGAGGAGGTCGCTTTGGCACTGCACGGAACATCTTCCAAATGTGAGCAGAAGGGGTACGATGAGTTATCCTGGGAAAAGAGGCATTCCAGGAGGCAGTCTTTTCAGCAGCAAGGGTATGTACAGCAACAGCAGTGTGTAAAATCTAATCGCCCGCTTTGGGCCCGACTTCAAGTACTGTTCTATGTTTTCCTCCAATACAAATGTCCACTATTGAATATCCCATCGGGATATTCCCCATAGCAGATTGTCCAGCAACATGGTTGCCCGCCCTAAGCATAATATCAATGTTCAATAATAAATTGCATGCAGCAATCTCAGTAACATCAAATATGCAACCATGACGCTAAACACTTGGATCGAGTTTTTTTCTACAATTGATCAAACCGTACGATACATGCCATAAATCCTGTATGTTGCAAATAGTCGCACGCTCAGAGAATTGGTTTTTCTCGACAATAAAATGACATACTAAAAACACAACCAATGATCTACTAAAATCTATTTCATAACATTCAGTCATGCCTAAAAACTCCACGCAGCCTGCCTTCCCACATTGAACTATCCACGGGTCGAGCAAGTGACTCGTCGAGGGAGTACTACGTCAATTTGCCAGTGCAGAGTCATAAAAGTGGGGATACTTTTCTTTAATAGAGGAAGGGGGGTTTTCTGATCAGCCTCCGCTAGCACATATATTTGACACAATGTCTACCTAAACATTACAATAAAGCTTGAGTTTCTGTTTGCCCGAGAAACAGTGTAGGCCTTAGACCTGTCAACCCTGACTTAAGTTACTTGGGAAACCCCTTGCTATGCATTTTTCGATTCCCCTCCAAAGTGTGTTCAGAAAAAGCAGTTGGTCACCATATGGCATTACATGACCAGGAGACGTTGACTAGTGTAGTGCCATTTGGGACAGTGATCACTTTCCAGTTCTTCTCTCTTCTGTTTCTCGCGCAAATCCTTGTATCTTCTTCCGTCCCAGATGGATTTTTCAAAATGTGTCCTCTGCTGCATGGGATGCTTGGGCTGCTGAACTTGCTACCCTCCCTGATCCAAGAGCAGATACTACAACGGCAGCATTCAAATTATTTGAAGCAGTGATATTGGAGACTTCTGAGAGGCATTTCCCTATCAGGTCGTCTGCTATTCCTCGTCACCCTGGTTATCCGTGGTGGAGTAAGTTGAGTGAGTCGGTTGTTGGTGACAGTCAAAAGGCCATCCGCCTCTTCCAACACTACCCTTCCCAGCAAACAAGACAGCTCTAAATAAGTGCACTTGTAGGGTTATGGTTATTTGCTTGTAATGATTTTTGTAGATATGAGGATTGTTTGTGGCCCGTAAGAATTGACGATTAAAACGCGTTGATGAGTTGAATGCGATTATTTAATTATAAATGGAAGAACAAGGGCATGAGTTTGAATATAAAAACGTGCGTTGATGATAACTGATTTGAATTGATGTTATTAATAAAATACATTGAAACGAATGGTTTAAATTGTTCTCCTGCTGTGCTCATAATCTCTAGCCACGGTATCAGCGTATAACTGGCCGTTAAGCTTGCTGAGTTATGAGACGGCAGTATAAATTGATCTCCGTTATGATTACTGACAAAAAGCTGAGGTGTCGCGCAAGGGCACGGTATTGAAGATGTTTGTTCAGTGTTTTTTATCTGACTCCATTTTTCGTTCACAAAATTTAAAACATTACAGAAGACGATTTGTGGGTGTACTAACACTTTCGGTATTCTATCGTGAGAGATCGAAGAGAAATAAGTCATTCAAAATATATACATATATACATATATTGTCACGGATATGATTCTGACAGTACATTTACACTATGTTAAGGGAAGAATGCCCAGAGGTAGTAAAATTGTGTATGTATAGACAAACAGCCGTTTGCCACTATTTAGGAGGGTGGCTAAGTTGTGCTGACACATAGGATGGAGGTGCCCAATTTCTCCATCACAACCCCGCCGTGTCCATGCCGAGGCTCGAACTCGCGACGTGCAGCACCAGAGGCTGGCACGGCAGTCGGACAATTTAACCAATCGGCCACAGCAGTCTAAAATTATGAAATAATAAAATTAGGAAAAAAATGCGAAAATCTATGAATGCAGCACATCACGTTGACTAAGAAAATATCGATACGGAGACACGATTGTTACAATGGTGAGGAATCAACACGTATTAAACGACGGTATGTTGGTGAAATGAGCACTACATAGTGCTGATACAGTTAACCAAACTAACTCGCTGCTATCACATGACACTGGATCGATGGCTAGTGAATAGTTGATTGTGAACGATAAAAAGTCGTATATTTTATTGATAATACTAGTTTGGTTATAAGAGATCGACTTGCCAGTCGATGATGACGCGCAACAGAATAGCGCTATGAATAATTATCAGATGACAGGGATAGCTATGACGATACATGGAGATGGCGGAGTAATGAACGGCTGCATAAGATCAAACTATGCTATGTTTATAAGTGGCCTTCATATGCCGGGACAGGGTTGACACCTTAACGCGTCGCACAATACAAATTGCAATAATGAGAAGGACTACGGTAGATAACGTGGAATGAACACAGAAACACCAAAGGACATGCAATAACAACGGACATGCGAAGGCGATAGCAGTAACAAGCAGAAACCAGATACTTCAAACAAGGCAAACTTACGGACTTGGTTGCTGGTGGAAGAGCTTGCACCAGCAACCAACTATATACACTGTGCACTGAACGGTGAGGTGGCAAGAGCGGTGAGTACGGTGAATTTTCTTGAGGTTAGTGCGAACATAAGGACACACGTGGTTGGTGAGACGCTGCGTTTTGGTGAGCAAAGTGGCGCGTTGCTTGAAGCGCACTTGGCGTGCGGAATGAAATGTGCAGTGGGTTATGAGCGAGTCTTCCAGAGCGATGAATTGCCGGTAGAATCGTTAGTGCACGTGTTGAGCAGACTTGAAGAGTTGAAGCTCTCCGGATACGGACGATTGTGGAGACGGTAGTGTTCGCAGTGGTAGAAGATTGCGTGCTCCATAGCGGTGACGATTGGTTGGCGCACTCCGTCAGGTGTTTTGACTAGCACGATCGAGCAGGCGTGACCGAGTTAGGCGGTGGTGAGTGACGGAGCTAAATTTGATGTGCGCCATGAGGACGATGAGTGTTGTACATGACGGTATAGCGGAAGAGTCCAAAACGTGCATGTATGACTTGCCGGGTTTGTGTAGAAATAGAGTCCAGAAGATGCACGTATTTTGCCTAAGTCCAAAAATCACGAAGTGCAACTTCCCGTGGTAGAGACGGCCACGGGAGGTGTGAGAACACGCGCACTCCTCAGTGTCCGATTGGTGGTAGACTGACTGGCTAGGCCGTGCATGTAGTAGACGACCGCAGCAAGCGGCAGTGGTAGACGTAAGTACATACCGACGTACAAAAAAGGAGTTGTGCGCTACCTAAGGAATGAGTGCTTATGAACAATATATGATCCTACAACGAGTAATGTAGAGTGAGTAAACGTCGTTCTTACATTCATGTAACAGTTGAATAAGTCCTACAACAACAGAAAACATACTATTACATATCTTGCTGCTAATTTAACACTTGCTAAAAAACTACGTGATTTAGTACGTACGTACGTGAGCGCTTTAGGTTGACAGTTGCGCGAGAGAGTTGGAGTGAAAGAAAGTATAGCTGAAAATATAATATTTTTGAGCAAGTCTGAGAATGTTTGTTGTGCATAAATAGTAACACGACTGATGTGAAATCCTCACATTAGAATTTATGCATAATGATTGGTGATACTGCTATGCACGATATTTGAAGAGAATTTGGTTTATATTAATTGAGAACCAGTTGAGTGCAAGTGGGCAATGAGTGAGTGTACACATGAAATAAACAAATGATAGTTCTGGAATGTGGGCGACGGTTCGTGTTTTTGGTTTAGATGCAGCGGCGGCAGTTACAGGTATGAAGATGAAGGAATGTGCCGGCCGGATATGGTGAAATACACGATGGACCTAACTACCATATTTATGACCGCTTGCCAGTGCATATTCTATGGCAGTTACACAACAGTAGGATGTGTAATAAACTCGGAATGCATAGCATGAGGCTGCTTGATGAGCACACATGGACATAAAAGAGCATAATGAGCATATTGACATGAAACACGCGTTAGAATAGCTAACGCAATATTTGAGAATTACATGCAACCTAATATTCATGGCATCAGTGTGAATAGTGGACATTTGTATTGGAGGAAAACATAGAACAGTACTTGAAGTCGGGCCAAAAGCGGGCGATTGGATTCTACACACTGCTTTTGCTGTACATACCCTTGCTACTGAAAAGACTGCCTCCTGGCATGCCTCTTTTCCCAGGATAACTCATCGTACCCCTTCTGCTCACATTTGGAAGATGTTCCGTGCAGTGCCAGAGCGACCTCCTCCCTCTGCCTTTCCCTTTCTTCAGGTCCATCTCCCATCTCATCCACCGAGGCTGCAAATACCTTGGCTTCCCCTGTCTCTCTCTCTTTTTCTAATCTGCACCTTCTTGCTGAACCCAATTCATCTTTTCTTCATGACCAACTTACCTTTGATGCAGACAACACACTTAATTACCGTTTCTTCCTTGCTGAGTTACGATCTCTTCTACCTAAACTTCCAGCTCATTCATCCCCTGGTGCTTATCTCCTACGAAACCAATTTCTAATGCACCTACCCTGGACCTATCATCCTGCTCTTTTGAACATTTTTAACCTATTCTTGTGAACTGCCGATGTCCCTCTGACCTGGTAAATGTTCTTAGTTGTTCATATACCAAAACCTGGCAAAAATCCCACCACAGTGTCTGCCTACAGACCAATCTCTTTCCTCTCCTGTTTTGGTAAACTTATGGAGAGGCTTGTATATAATGGCAGGCCTCACCTGGTTCCTTGAGAAGAATAACTCTTTTCTGACGCACCAATTTTGGTTTCCGGACCCAATGTGGTACCTTGGATGCCCTTATCCTCATTGAAAATGAAATTCAATTGGCTCAGCGCACCCAGTAAATAGTCGTTGCTGTTTTTTTTTTATCTCTTTGGTGCATTTGACCGTGCCTCTCACCAAGTAATTCTATACAAGCTGTCTTCTCTTGGGGTGTCTGGCCAATTTCTACGCTGGGTCTCTAGATTTCTCAGAGACCGTTCCTTCTCCGTTTTGGTATCGGCAGCTTCTTCTCAATCTCACTTCATCATATCAGGTGTTCCATAAGTCTTTATTATGTCACCCCTTCTCTTTGCTGTTCTCTTGTCTGATCTCCCTAGTAATGCAGTTGTTACAACCTCAATTTACGCTGATGATATTACCATGTATGTCACAGCTGACACTGTTTCTTCTGCCCAGGCCCTTCTCCAAGCTACCATAGATATGTTTGCTCTATAGGCAGAGCTGTGGGGTATGCTAATCAATCAACTAAAGTCAAGCACCTCTTTCTTTAATCTTAAACGCTCCGTTGCAAGTTTCCCCTTCATATTTCTGGTACTCCCATTCCATACTCCTAGCAGCAATAATTACTTGACATTCTATTTGATTCCCCTCGCTTGACTTGGCCCCCGCACCTTGACCTCTTAATTACGTCTCCATTGTCAGGACCGCATCAACATCATGAAGGTGTTAGCTGGGTCCCGACTTGATGTTGAGCTGTGTTAACTTCATGACTATTACCAAGCCCACATTGGAGGTCTGACTGACTATGGGCTTCCCTTGTACTCCTCTGCATCCCCTTCTCTCCTCTCGAGACTTGATGTGGTACATTCCACAGCTGCTTACCGTATAGTGGGCTTCTGGTGTTCGAAACCTTCTGCCTCACTTTATTGCGAAGCTAGGCTACTGCCCCAGGTCTGCATCGAGAAAAATACTGCGGTCAGTTTCTCCATCAGCTTCTTTTCCGACCTGGCCATCATATTTTCCACGCTCTTCTGAGAGGTGATCATTTTCTGACTTCAATCTTGCTCTCTTGTCGACACCATCACTCGTCGCTACTCTACAGGGCGTCTATTCCGTTTCAGACATGATAGTAGGAGAGAAAACAGGTGTGAAACGGTAGGACAATTACTGAGCATTGTATAATGCCTTCAAAGGGCGATGAAAATTTTCGTCAAATTTATTGCTACACATGAAATTAAAAAATAGATGTCAAATGATAAAGTAGTCTCTTGTCATAATGGTTGGGTGTTCGTGTCACTCTGGCTCAGGACAGGAGAGGCGACAAGGACTTTTTTGCCGTGATGAGCCTGGCGGACATTAAGAGAAAAAGGAACTTTTTACTTACAGTTGTTGTAGAACTTGTTGAATGCCTGAAAAACTAAACTCAGATAAGCAAACGATCAACGACATTGATCGAGCAAAAAACTAACTCAGTTAATAAACGACCAACGGCACTGGTTGAGCAAAAACTAAGAGTGTAGGGTACACTAGAACGTGGGAGAATTACCTTGAGTGCAACTTGTTGGTATCTCTGATGGAGGCTTAATGAGGCTTGGCCGAAGGTCTGGCCTGAGCCTATGGTCATGCCGACACGCGATTGGCTACAGCCAGACGGGGCAGACTGCTGATGTGGCTGTGCCAATAATTCGCTATTTCTAATGCTAAACTTGTCTCCCTACATTTTAAACTGTCTAGATGTTGCTCTTTTTAACTAAGACTAATAACGGGCAAAAACTATCACTAGAATTGGTATGTAATTCTTAATTTAATAACTCTCCTATAATCCTGAACTTAACATTTCATGATCCAAGTGCCGCTTTCCAGTTGCTGATTGGGTGGGGTGGAGGTATTCACGCCGCCAGAGAAAAACTCCATCTATGACATATTGCCAATGGGAGTTAATACAATGGTCTAAAATGTAATATCTTAATCTTAAAAGAAAATATATCGTTTACAGGAAGTGAATTAGACGATAGCTTGTGGGGTTTATGATGATTGGGGTCGTCAGTTGAATAATGAATGATTAAAAGATTAAAAATAATTATTATTATTGAACGGCTGATATTGATCTCCTGCCGTCCTCACAATCTCTAGCCACGGATTCAGCGCTTGACTGACCGTTGAGCTTTCAAGGTTATGGAACGGCAGTTATAAATTGATCGGCCACAGAACTGAAACGAGCTAAACTTCGCGTGAACCACGCGATATTGAAATTAAATAAGTACATTGAATCGCATTGAGTAGTTTCCTTATCTGACTCCATTTGATCGACTGCGGGTATTTGCCTATTTTTAATCCTAGAGCGAGGTGCAGGGGAGTGATAGCGAGATAAATTTTTACATATATTACAAGAAAACGTAAGGTTAATCAAAATTAAGATTGACGACGGTGTTAGCATAGACGGCGACGCAGTCAATGATACAAGGATGAATAACATTGATTGTAAGGATAGCTAGAAACTAATCACAGGGCGAATTTACGCCAAAAATGAGTTACGTTTGGTGACATAGTATTACGGTTGACAATGTAACAACACATGAATGAAATTAATGGAAAACCTACAGTCAGCCGTGGCTTGATCTAGTCGCGATTCGTACAGTTGAACTATGTATAGACCCGTCCTAGATCACACGGTACGGAAATCCCGCGGTTACATGAAATACCAGGAACACCCGATACCGGGACTTACGGAATGGCAAGGGCTTGCTTTGCTACACTGAAGAGCTCAAATTACGCGACGACTCGGTTGGCGCACTGAATCTGATTAATCCGACGTACAGCTCCGAATTGTGACGATGGCCAGAGCTGTGTGGTAGTTGAGATGTGGCGGAGGATTGATCATTTGATGTAGTTGTGATGAGCGCTGGAACGATGAGCGCTAGGTGCTCCATGGCGAACAGTCGTAGACGATAGAGGAACTCCCGAGACGACTCGGGAACGGTGGGTGAAGCAGAGTTGAAGGAATTAGTCACTCCGGATACGGATGATCGTGGAGACAGTTGAGTTTGTAGCGGTAGAGGATTGCGTGCTTCATATCAGTGACGGTGTAAAAATAAACTAAGTGCTCCTGGGTGCCCAATGAGTTTGATGGCAACCCCTGCAGGGCCGTTGGCACCCTGTACGCTCCGTGGCTGGTGAGAGACTGACTGTGCGAGCTAGCTAGCTAGGCCAGGCATGTGATGGTGGCAGGGCACCGCAGTGCATGTTGTCTTACTCAGCACTCGGTCAGACGTATGATACAGTACAGTGCAGATTGAGCGTTGACTGCGCAAAATGAATGTTCAGAACAGTACATATTCCAACAATAATTAAATCAGAAAATTAAATTAATATTACTATAAACATTTGTTGAGGTTTTATAAGAACATCAATCTATCATAACATAGCTCGCTTGTTAATTTAGCTTTTCTATTAATGCTCTGGGTTTCATAGCTGAGCTACCAGTTGAGTGCAGTACAGCTGAGCGAGAGAGTTAGAGTGAAATAAGTATAGCCTACTATAAGTGAACGTTGTAGCAACTGTACACAGTAAATAACATGTTATTATTCGTAATGAAGTCTTTGAAGAAGTAATTATTTGGTGTAGGAATAATTACACATATATTGTTTTGAATTTAGTTAAGGGAATTGATAATTTTTAATTGTGAGTATAAGTATGATGTTATTTTGATTAAGTTAGTAAGGCTTGGTTGAAAGAACGATACTGGATACATGGCAAAAATAGCCTGAAACGGCATGACCGGAAAGGACTGAAGGGATGGGATGGTTGGTGTTGTTTGCGCATTTTGGCGATTGGTTTTTGATAATGAACAACGAGCTGGCATCGAGAGGTCTGGGCGAACGTGACGTCAGGGATGGACGTTGTAGAAGCTTATCGTTTTCGGCTAAATGACAATTACAGTGTGACAAGGACGAGATCTCATTCAGAGGATCCCGAACGGATATTGTGAAATACACGCTGGGCCTAACTTCATGACTGCCGCCAGCATTGTGCTATGCATCGTTACACAAGAGTAGCGTGTGTGAGAACTCGGAATGCATGGCATGAGGCTGCTCGATGAGCACGCACATACATAATGAGCCTACTTAGACATGAAGTATAATGAGAATAGCTTATGAAATGTTTGATTTACACGTGACTGCAAGAATTGAATAAAATGTAGTTATTACAGTAGTGAGGCGATAGTAAGGCATTTGTAGTAGATAAAACACAGTACAGTATAGTAGGGCGCTTGTAGTGCGGAAAAGCGTCGTCACAGTTTCCCTTCTTTTCCATAGTCCATACATCTTTCCCTATAGCTGCCACAGGAACAGTGAAAGACAGTTTTGCAGCATTATTTTCTGACCTCTGTTTCACTCCATACCACAACTATTTCACTATCTTTACTGATGGCTCAAAAATGAGAGGACCAGCTGCTGGTGTTGAAGTTGGTGTGGTGGTCCCCAGTCTTGATGTCAACAGTTCTATACACCTCCACCCTCACCACACTATCCTGGCAGCTGAACTCTTTGGAATTTTTCAGGCCCTTCTTCTTCTTTCCTCCCATCCTAAGTCTTCCCCCGCAGTTATTTTCACGGATAGTTTGTCCTTCTTTTTTCCTCCTATTATCTATCAGGCTTTCTTCATATTGTTCAATTATTCAGGCAGTTCACCTTAATCTCCTAATTGTTCCTCTTCGTAATGTGCGCATTCAGTGCTGTGGCTAAAACAGCAGCAAACTCCTCCCCTCCAATTCATTATCTACCACCCTTCCTATCTGAACTTCAATCTGCCTTATCTTCTGTCATCTGGACTTACTGGCAGGTCAGATGGACTGCTGTTTGAGGCCAGCACTCTCTGGGTGCACTCAAGCCTCTGGTGCATCCCTAGGTCTGGCAGGGTATGTAGTCATGTTTTTCAAAACCTTTTTTCCCCGGTTCCGCCTTGGTACTGTTCCTTTAAATAAAGCTCTCCTCGGAATCCATTAAACTGACTCACCACGTCGCCCTCATTGTCCACCAAACAAAACTGTCTATCATTTATTTTTTTGTCTGCCCTTAATACCATGCTTACCATTGCCGTCTCCTGACCAGTCTTAGAGCCCAGAGGTATTTATTACCAAGTCTCCCCGTTCTTCTCAGTGCCCCGTCGGGTGATCCTGCTGCTTCTCTGTGCATTTTTAGGCTTGTAGAATCGTACATCACTTCTACTCACCGGTTCGACCAACTTTGAGGTCCTACTCATCTGTTTCCTCTCAACTGGTCTCGGAGCAAATTGACCCTGGTCAACTCGCTCTGACATGAGACAAGCTAATTCATTCAATAACAGGGAAAAGTTTCGGTGATACATGTAGCCTCCGTATCACTTATGAATCATTCAAGCTATTCTCAAGTACCACTGAATGGATACTGTTTTATGGATTTGCGAGTGTGGGTTTATGGTGTTTGCTAGATTGAATGACGAGTTATTGTAATAGATTAAATTGGTGATAATTTATTGTGTTAATGAGAAAAAAAATTGAGTTTGAAATAAAGAACGATGCTTGAATTGTTTAAAAGATTGAAAACATTGATTGTAAGATTGAGAACTACGAGTATCGCATTGCAATTTTGAGGGCCTCAACATTGCCCTGTGGTAGAATGCGATAAAGTAGAAAATAATAAACTTATGAACGTCTTAAATTGATCTCCTGCTGCTCTCTTACCCTTTGGCTGTGAGTTTTCAAGGACGAGAGAGACAGGGTGATTGATCGGCTACAGAATTGAAGCAAGCAAAAATCGCGACGTTACGCGGAAGGGTTGACTATACAGACTCCATATACCTAATTGAATTTATTACTCAGAAGGAATTTACGTGTTTGTCTTATTTATCCTGGAGAGAGATGCAATGAGATGCAGGGGGAATGATCGAGTGAAATTCTATTTAATTACATATAATGCAGAAGTTGAAAATTATACAGGAAGATAATGACGGCAGTACCATCAATATCTGTAACGCAAGTCAAAATAATGATGGAAGAATATCGATACGGAGACACGAGTGTTGCGATGGTAAATAATTAACAAGCAATAACGACGGTAGTTTAGTAGTAAGAGCACTACATAGGGCTGAGGTAGTTATCAAACTAACTCGGTGTTACCATATGACCACGAGTATCGATAGGCTAGTGGACAAGATTATTAGGCTGAGTACTTGGGCACTAGTAATTTGCTAACACGAAACACGAAGCAAATAGTTGACCCTTAATGTAATGAACAAAAACACGGAATGGGAATAAAAAAAATAGCAAAAAAACATGGACAATATTAAAGGGTTGATTGATACCACTTAACGTAATGAAGCGACAAAAAACAAGAAAATGATATTGCATCGAGTAAAAACACTGAACGAAAATATCGCGGCGGTGTGTAGATTCCTAATCGGGGAAAACATACTCACACCTCGTGACGACGGTTGGTTGAGGTTGCGCGTGGCTAAACACGGGATCATGACACCACTATTAACGTCCTGGGGAGGTGTCATGGCCATGGGTTTAAGGTCCACTAAATTGATTCATGGTGAAGTTGGTGACTGTAAAGTTTTGATGCGCGTGCGTTATGCGGGTGCCCTGAGTCGAGGTTGTTGAGGGAATGAACTTTCGAACACGGCATACGTGATGAGCGCTGAAATGGAGAGCACTAGGTCGCGCGGTGCTCCGCGGTGAGCAGCCGTAGACGATGAAAGAGACTCCCGAAACGATTAAGGAGTAGAGTTGTGCTGATAGAAAAGTCTACGCGTAGTTGGCAAGCTGCTTGATGGTGTGAAATTGCTTTCTTCGAGCATTCAACGTAATTACTTGCCCATGAGCCATAGGGTTGAAAAACAATAAAAACCGTGATACTGATTTTTACTTTGGATCAGTGCAATAATTAATTCAATTATATCAAATTAAATTAAATTAAATGCATCAGCCACCGGTTGTCCTATATAATCCTAGTGTGGCTGTGCATGCAAATGAAAATTGACAATTATACATCAATAACACAACCTATCATGTGTGGCTGAACATTGGCCTGAAATATTAATAAATATGTC